>VKHI01000759.1:0-13838 GCA_015145745.1 Poterioochromonas sp. DS
AAGAGAAGAGGTAGATTTAGAAGTATTGCTGTGGAATAAGAATCAAGGAGGATATCAGCAGGGTGAGGAAGAGGGAAACAAAAGAGAAGTAGAAAAGAGAAACATTGACTCAAACCCGAATCAAGACAAAACTGGATCAGTGCATCAGAACATTGTTTCCATTAAAGATATCAAGGCTGAAGTGAATGAGAATGTTGTCGATGGTACAGTACAGAAGGCAGAGATCGACAAGTCCTTAGTCATGCAATACCTTGGCGAGAAAAGTTGTGTTGATTCAAAATTTGTCATTTCAGTGTTTGATTTCGGAGGCCAATCAGTGTTCAATGTGATCCATCCTTTCTTCCTCACGAGGTTTGGGGTGTATTTGTTAGTGTTTAACATGGAATGGCTGGGCAGCAATGCTTCCATGGAAGTGAAGGAAGATTGTCTGAGTTACATAACGTTCTGGCTGAACTCGATCATCATTCATACTCAGAATGAGAAGGGAGAAGTGGCTCCGATCTTCTTTGTCGGTACGAGAAAGGACATAGTAAGCAGTCCAGCAGAGCATTTGCAGATCTCAACGAGACTGTATGAAGGATTTAGCGGTAGTTTGGCGTGGCCATATGTGGTAGAGAACGTTGGAGCAGATGGACCTGATGGAAGGGCGGATCTTTGCTTCTATCCAATCAATAACACGTTGAGCAATCATGATTCCACGATGCAGAGTTTGTTGAAGAAGATAGAGGAGACAATCGACTCGTCGTTGTATGTGCATGTAGAGAGACCTTTAAGTTGGTTTCGAGTAATTGATGCTTTGAAGGAAACGAATGTGCCTTATATGAGATACAAGGAGGCAGAGACAATCATCACAGGTTGCGACATTCCATTGAATAAAGTGTCATTGCTGCTTAGATTTCTGCATGAGATGGGAATATTGATGTGGCATGATGAAGACAAGTTACGTGAAGTCGTAGTATTTGATCCAATCGAATATTTTGTGAAGCCAGCAACGATCGTGATTTGTAAGCATGTGCCAGATGAAGCAAATGGTATTTATCATGTATTAGATATTCATCGAATCGTGAGGAAGGTGCATGGAAGAGATTTCTTGCAGATGACAAGGCATGGTATCATCACAGAGAAGCTACTAAAAGCACTACTGCAGCAGCATGAGGAGAACTATATGCACATTAGTCAGCTAATGTTGAAGTATGGGTTGTTAGTGCCTTTGACAGTGGAGCAAGTTGAAGACAAGAACGGCGATGATGAACCTTTGTACTTAGCTCCAGCATTACTACCAGAGCTCAAAAGAAGTAAGGAAGAGAATGAAAATGAGCGTGAAAGAGATGATAGGAGAGAGGGAGAAGGATCGATATCGAGTGAATTTTATTTCCTTTTCTCTCCATCAAGTGAATTAGGACAAATGACAACAATATGTCTTGAGGATTGTCGTCATTTAGGCTTTTTACCTCATGGATTGTTTGAAAAACTAATTAGCAAAGCGATAATGTGGTCGATGAAGACGTCAGACTTTGTGAGTCCTGGAACATTATATGGTGGCTGTTTCTATAAGAATAGAGCGGAGTTAGCCTTTGGGAATCAGACGTTTCGACTCAGCGCAGATCCGCATCATCACTTGATATCGGTGATGGTCGATGGGAGGAATCCAGTGGGCGTTCATGATCGGTTAGTAGAGCAGTTGAAGGAGATAATAGCGGAATGTTTGAAGTCACTGAAGTTCATCTCAGTGTTACGATTCGATGGTCACGATGGACGCGGCAAAGCGTCTCATTGGAAGACAGGTGAGGGTAGTGAGGGAGTGATGTTCATTCGCTTGGATCAAATCAGAGCAGTGGTGGAGAAGAAGACAGCGCTCTCAATGAATATAAGAGGAGGACGAAGCCTGCTCAATGCTCAAGAGGCGATGAAGATGTATGATGCTTGGTTGGTAGACTACACGGTATTTGATGAGTATGACATCTTCATCTCGTATCGATGGGGAGAGCGAGACTCAGAGTTCACATTAGCTCTGTTTGATCGGATGACGTTATATGCAGTGGGAGAATCGCGGAGATCGATCCAAGCGTTCTTAGATAGGAAGAGATTGCAAATGGGAGAGAACTTCCAATCAGGCTTTGTGAAGGCGTTGCTGAAGTCATTGGTGATGGTGCCTATAGTGTCAGCGGAAGCGCTGGAGCGAATGACGAAGATGAGGGTAGAAGAAGAGGATAATGTATTGATCGAATGGATCTGTGGTTTGGAGTGTATGAAGGCAGTAGAGAAGAAGGGATCAGGAGAAGGTGAAGTAAAGACACGATTAATGAAGATCATGCCAATCTTCTTCGGAAGTAGGGTAGATGAAAGGTTGAAAGGAGTAGGAGTAAATGAAGGCGGTGTTAGTAGCAATAGTAATGAACCTCACATCAGGAACTTGTTCGAAGAGAAGATTATCGATCGTCTTCCAGATTTCGTGCCATCAGGTAGTATATCAAAGGCAAAGTCTCTGTTAGAGTCGAGTGATGTGAAGATGAGTGAAGAAGGGATGAGAAGCACAGTAAAGGAAATAGTGAAGGAAATCAGTAGGTTTCTGTCTTTGTGTGCATGGGAGGTACAAGGAAAGAGTAAGGGAAAGGGAGTTGGCGACAAGCCGTTGATAGCATATGCAGCAGAGAGTGTAAGAGCAGAGGTTGAGAGCGGTCTAATGACATGGCAGCAGTATGTAAGCAAACAGAAGAAGAAGGAAGTGCATTCCTCTCATGTAGAGATAAGGAAGAACTCGTCAGAAGACATTAATATGGATAAAATGAATGTTCCATCGTCACAGTCAGTGTTAGGACAGTGGTATGAGAGGTTAGGGTAAGTACATGATGTGATTTGTTGGGTGCTGTATAATATTGATCGTCATCGTTTGATTGATTAGATTCAATGAAAGGATTGCATTAGCTTGTCATGAGATAGGTGTTGACTCAGAGGCCGATCTGTTTGCAGTGTTTGCTGACGATGAGTTGTATCAACATTTCCGAGGCATGTTAAAACTATTAGATCAAAAGAAAGTGGAAGCTGTGCGACAAAAACAACTGAAATCATCATCTTAATAATTCATTATTGACAATTTTCATCGAATTTATTTCCTTAAAGACTTGTAATTCATTCTTGCTTTGTGATATGTTCAAAGGTTTCGTAAGAAACGAAAGAATAAACCGTACATTAGTTCTTTATATCTCGCAGAACATGCTGTCATCGATCTCTTTCCTAATTCTCTCATTGCTTTTTGTATCATGTCAATATCAATGATTCTTGTGGTATTCCGCCTCATGAAACTAGTGAAAGAAGAAATAGGATGATTTGTATTGCTTATAATGAATGATCTACAGTCGTGATGTCTGATATATATCTATACTTTATTCCTCTTTCTTTGCTTTTAAATGGGCAAACTTTCGAAAAGATCTTGCAAGAATCTCTGCTGCTGACTCCATAGTTGGTCTTTGTTCTTTCCTCTTTCTTACCTCTTCAGAACCTTTCTCATCACGATCACCTTCACAAAAACGATCATACAGATCATACAACTTCATTAAATTCGATGGAGATAGGATCTCTTTCTCTTGCTTCTTAATCCAGATAGGAGATTCATGTTGTTGAGAATGATGTCGATTAAACTCATAGATACTCCTCGTAACCTTTAACACAACCTCCTTCTGTGAAGATCTGACTTCATCTTTTATTACACCAAGAAGACTCTCTGTCTCGCCATGTAATAACGATATAATAGACTGACCAGTTACCTTATTATTAGAAGGAGTTGCATGTTCTAATATAGCAATAATAAGATGATAAAACCATTTCGGATACATGGTAAAAAATGGTTTAAAGGATAAGAACCATAGACACCAATCTAATCGTGGCATATGGAAGAATGGTACAACTCTCTTAGGACCAAGATAGATATTATCAGGCTTAAACTTCCATTGAATTAATTCCCATTCTAATTCATCCTCATCATCCTCTATAACAATCTTCTTCTCATCACTATCACTCTTATCAGAGCTCTTTTGTTCGATTGCAGCAGTTAGATGCCTTTCCTTCCTTTCCTTCTCTTTCTGTTGCGATGATACAGAACTGCTCTTCACAGCAACATAAACATTCACTTCATAACGAATCTTCGTCATATTAGCGAATAAACCATAATGATGTCCAACATAAAACACATGTGTGAACAACTCATGTAATAATAAAAGATAATTGTACAATAACTCAATCTGATACCGAATCCTCATACTCTTACTACTAATATTATTTCTAGCACTGCTAATACTCTCAGATGATCGATCAGTCTCCTTCCTTTCCTCTGATGAGGATAAGGTTGGTAGGATCCAATTCGTTCTTTCAAGAAGCTTTAATAATGCAATAAAATAGGTTAAAACAATCAGGCAAAGAATCGGAAAGACAATCATATAATTAATAATAAAATGAAGGTATTGCAAGTATATTGGTAAATATCTTGATATCTTCCCTGCATAACTATTCACATAGAAGATTTCTTTGAATCGGGTTATTTGTGTAGATGATAGGAAGGTAGTAGTGATCCAATCTGTCCATATCACGTAATCAGAGAGGAGAGAGAAGGAGAGAACGATCGTTAGATAATTGAAGAACCCTAATACAGCAAAGAAGAATAGTAATCAAGAGAGAAAGAATCAGAAGACAAGGGGAATTTCTTACCAAAATAACCAGTAAACGTAATAGCAAGTTGTAAGATAACATTTCCCCAAAAGATTATCCTTGTGATAACTGCTAGTCCTCTCCTTCCCCCACCGATTATAGCATCTAACAAAGGAAGATAAAGACTCATCAAAGGGAATACAATCTCACTAATTAAGGTAAACCCTGTCAAAATCTGAAACATCGCTTTAGAAAGATGTAAATAATGTAACCGACCAATCCATGATGGTAATGGCTGTGTAAGGAAATGATAAGACATTGCAGTAAGATCATTTATCTTCCAACTATTATCTTTACCATATCCTTTCACCATACCAGAACCAAACATTAATCTGAAGAATAGCAATTTATAACACCAGATGATGAACACTTCAAGAAAGGTCTTCTCTCTTTCACCATAATAAGAATAAGCAGAGGTAAAGGTAGAAAGAAATAAACATTCTAATAGTAATATATCCCATTGAAAGTTACAGAAAACAACAAGAAATCGTTTATAAGAATAATAATTGAAATAATGATATAGGAAAAGGATTGGATTGGGGTATAAGATCAGGATGAAAGCAAGAAGTAAGTCAACACGTAGTAAAAAGGTTAAGTGAGTATCATAGTCTCCTTCATCGTTTGCTTCTGCTGTCTTTTTGAATTTTTCCAGTTTTTCCTTTGTTGAAGAGGACATTTGAAATAATGAAGGTTCTTTTTCTTCAGACGGTTCTTTCTCTAATGTGGTCAGATGAGGTGAGTTTGGTTCACTGCTATTATTAGTAGGGGAAGGATCTTTTGGGGAGGATTTGATTGAATATTTCTCATTAATCAACCATAAAATACCACGAATCAACTCTATTTTGACCTGATGAATTTGATTCGAAATGGACTGGAAGGAGGTGTTATGGGTAGGTTGAATGAGGGAAGGGTGAGAAACTTGTAACTGTTGATTCATAGGGAGTGTTGTATATGAACCACTTTCTGACTGAGAAAGGAAATTTTCAATCTTTTTAATCGATGAAGTAATAGGAATAAGACCATTCATCCCAATTAATCCATGCATTTGAAGTGAAATACTATATAATGCCAAAAAGTTCATCAATGCAATTCCTCGTAAAAGAATCTCACGAATCAAAAGAAAATTATCATTATGAAGATAATCAATTATAAATGAAGAAAGAAAGACTACAATCAGTATAACAATCCATGTGGAGAGGTATAATGGATAGGTTTGTAGTAATACCTCTATCATATCTCATTCAAATTCAATTACTCTTCTATTATTTCATAAATTTACTCTTTACCTAGTCACCTGTACGATGTAAAATTGGAAAATAATATTAAAAAAATGTAGAATTATCAAGCGATTTATCTTCTTTTTGGTACCGAACGACTGACCTGAATGTTAGAAAATGGAGGAGAGTATAAGAATCATTACAAGGTTCTTCTTGTGGGTCGAAAGTCACTTTCGGGTTCTAAGGAAAACAAGGAAATATTATGATGATTGTAACTTCGGCATTAGCTCATCATATGTTCATAGTTTCATTTCTTTTTCTTAAATTTTACTATGAGGTCATTCTCTTTGCTCTCTACAATTTAACAATCACTTTTCCTACGTGGTTACCATTCAATGTGTTCATGAGAGCATATGGGAAAGATTCAATTTCTTCATGGATCGATTCAATCGCTGTAACCTTTTCTTCAAGCAACCAACGGTGCATGTCTTCCAAAAACTTTCCCTTGTAACCATAGAGGTATTCTCCTGCAACGAAACCCTCAATGCGTTGTTGTTGTCGAAGCAATAACATAGGGTTGAATTGTAGTGTTGATGTCGCCATATTGCTTCCTGAATAATTTGATATCATTCCACAAATAGCAACTCGTCCTTTTGGTCGAAGGCAATTCATGGCTGCATCAAAATGCATTCCTCCAACATTCTCAAAGTACATGTCGATTCCCTCTGGAGCCACTTGCTTCAGTAACTGCGTCAATTCTCCCGCATTAGTTGCCTTTTTGTAATTAATCGCTCCATCAAATCCATGTTTTTCGGTGAGCATCTTCACTTTTTCATCAGAACCACACGAACCAATCACTTTACACCCAAAAACATTTTTCGCCATCATACCAACAACGGTTCCAACTGCTCCAGCTGCAGAGCTAATGAAAATTGTTTCCCCAGCCTTAGGCTGAAGAACTCCCACTAAACCTGCATATGCGGTACCACCTGTCAATCCCAAAACACCCGCTCCATAGGAAAGTTGATCCTCGTTCACATAACCAGTCAATTTCCAGCTTTGTTGCACTTGCTGTGGCCCAATGGTTTGGAAAGTGGAGAGAGGAAGCAACGCACCAATAATATCACCTTCTTTCAAAGCCTTATTTTTGGAAGCCAAAACCCGAGAAACTGTGAAGCCTTTGAGCACTTCCCCAGGCTTTGTCGGCATGAAGCCTGCACTTTTCATCAAAGCCAAAACCAAAGGATCAGGAGAGATCACATCAACCTTGACTACGACAGAGCCTTCTTGCAACTCTTCAACAGCTTTTTCAAAAAAGAAAGGAGTTTCTTTGATTTCAAAATGTTCTGGAGTTGGAAGTCCTTCTTCCAAATTTTTTGTGAGGATCACACTTTTTACCGAAGTCATACTATCTTTAACGTTTGGAATTGGTTTTGGTCAATCAAGCGCAATTAAATTGTGATATTAGATGATGATCTGTTGATGAAGAATCGTTCATCATCTTCTTTCTTCTAATCTTTCTCTGCTTCTTCCTTTCACCTCTTACATAGCAGATGCCTCTCTCTCTCCTAACTTTTTGACACTTCCTTCCAACTCCCTCGCCCTGCCCATTTGGAATCATGGGCATGCCCCAACATAAATAATTTATTCTCTATTTAAACCCGATACAAAGCATGTTAACTCCTACTTTCGTGTGTATAGAACCTCACTTGATTCAATATTCCTGGGTATTTCATACTTAAGTCGATAAAAAAAGTTTTTAGTCTCTGCCTGTAACACAGTTTTTCCCGAGAGATCGAATTCAAATTACCTTAGAGCAAATTTGCATAACATCCAGAAATAACAGTCTACAATAAAAAAAATCGTCTTGCCACCGGTCTGATAATGTGGAAAAGAATCCTTGCAGATATTATTACTGAAATTCATTCAAAATCAGCGAATTTTGCTATTTTAATTCGAAACAGATCATTAATAAATCTAAGAAGGTCGTTACAACCGAAAATGCCCTTTTCTCTTTCTTTTTGAGAAAAGTAAAACTTCAAAACCCATTTTTTAGATCCATAAATTTACTCTCTACCTCATCCTCTATGTCACGTAAAATTGGGAAATAGTCGAATTCGTCACATGAGTTAGTATGGGACAATCTAATGTGACATTAGCAGTTGTCGCTGATAATCCTTATGGTCTATCAGGTGGAATCATTCAAGGAAAGGTTTATCTTGATATACGATTCGAGGAATATGATTTAGAAAAGATAGAATTAAAGTTAATTGGTGAAGAAGAAACTTTTAAAGCAGGAAGAAGTCAATTAATGCATTGTACTCATAAGTTTTTAGAGAAATCTTTTATATTAGCATCATTTCGACATGGTTACATTGTTCGAGGTCAGTATGAATACCCATTTGAGGTGCAGTTACCTTATTTGAGGTATGCTCCAATGGAGTTAAGTTACTATGATGAGTTCGAACAAAAGAGATTCACTAATTGTCGAATACATTATTATTTAGAAGTGAAAATAGTGAAGAAAGTATTAATAACACATAATGTAACACATAAACAACCTCTTTACCTCTTACCAGTACAGCCAGCAGTGGAGGAGTTACTTCCGCATCTCTCTGATTGAAAGCATTGTTGAGCATGAGAACAGAGAAAATAAGATGCAAATAGAAGTGATAAGCGAAGAAGATAAGGAAACCATCCATCATAACTGATTCAATTCGTTCAAACTCAGAGTGTTTTTATGAACCGCTTTTCAAACAAAAAAAACGGTCGTTTTCCCAAGAAAACAACGAAAAAGCACGAAAAAGCACGAAAAAACACCACTTGCTTACAAAACAAACAAAATAATTCTTCTCAAACGAGGGTTTGAAAGGATCTACTGAAAATAAAAATTAGCAATCCTCTGGAATCATCAAACTCCTTAGACATTACCACCACAAGTGCTATTCAAAGCATTATATTGTGTTATAGCAGACTGATCTGCTATACAGAGCGTTAAATCTTCTCAGAAGAAATGAAAGACAATGAGTGGTGAAGGCGCAAGGAGAGTCCTAGGATATTCAAGCAAGCACGGGAAGCCTCAGGTTTAACATGAGTAATGAGGGCGAGTAGGAACGACAAGTAAGAAGTAAGATCACTTTTTATTTACTTTAAAATAATTAAGTCACATCACTTAATTATACGAGTCTTCAGGCACATCCCTGAAGCCTCATCCTAACCTAATAGCTCTAGCTAGCACAGTAAATTTACTCGCTAAAGGTGAGTTATTCTAGTTTGACATTCCGCAATCTGGACAAAAATGTCACACAGAAAACAAAACAACAACAATACCAACATTCCTTCCAAATCGAAAGGAAAACCTTCTTTTCCACAATCCGCGGAGAAGAAGGAAGCAAAGTACGAAACTGGTTCGATCGAAGGTTCCGCCAAAAAGACACCCCAAGAGGTCGCATCGCCAAAGAAAGAAGAACTTATCCGAAAGAGTATTGACGAGGCAACTTCTCCGGGACCACCAGAAGATCTGGCTGTTACTTTAAGCAAAGAAGAGCCATCACTCTTATTGGGACGAACAGAGAAAAAGCAAGATGCCGATTCCTATCGTGAAGAGTTTCGAGAAGGAGAACTGGGGCTTCACCTTTTCTCAAAAGATGATCCCAAAGAAGTTGACTCGGTGGAGAACTTGGTTAACTTGAAAACTGGAGAAATACAAGAAAGAATGAACGTCCAGTTCAACCTCATGACGGCAGACTTGAGTGCGCAGATCGAACGACTAGGAAATCGTTTTTCCCAGCGTTTCGAAGGAGTAGAGAAAATGCATGTGAAATTTAACAACGATGTTAACGAGAATATGCTTGGACTCAGGCAATATTTATTTGAACACCTAGACGCGATGGAAGAAAAAGTTAATAAACTCGACTCGAAGAACAAGATCTTCGAAGACCAGAATAAAACCTTCATTGGCGAGATGGACATGGCTAGGGGTTCACCTTCATTAATCAGCCCTATTCCTCAAACATTCAACAAACCAAAAGTTATTCCTGAGCCAAAGCCCGCACAAGCCAAAGCAGCTAAGACGAACTTGTCTTCAGATTTTGCCGATGAGGGTTTTCTTACCAACAAGAAAAAGAATACAAGAGAAAGCATTCTCAAGCGCCTCTCCATGGGAGCAGATGCGCCTGTTCATGCGGTAACCTATACGCGTGTTGCACCGTCTTATACACACATTAAAATGGAAAGATTGTCCTTAAGCCAGTTAATCAAGTTCACAGAGGATATCTTTGCTTATACGACGTCTTATAAAATTAGCTTACCAGTTTCTACCCTGATTAGTGATAGAGTACGGGACCAACTCATTGCACATCATCGTGGAATGACTGTCACTAAGTTCCACGCGCTCTCTGTTGAAGACATTCTATCCTATCTTCTAGAGGAGGCTCGTCCAGAGAGTCCTCTCATTTTCTACAAGACATTAGCGCAATATGTGAAGATCGATTTACCACCAAGCTACAAACCAACGCCCCTAGATTTTAAGCTTTTTTACAATGCACTGTTAGTTTACAAGGACAAATTTATCCGAGTGTATGAGATGCTTAGTGAAGATAATAATGTCAATACCCCTCCTTGCAACAACAAGGAAGGCGGGTTGATACGCCTATTTCTTGAAGGGATTCCATTTCAATACGGATCTAAGAAATTTCAAGCAATGTCGAGCACTTCTTCTCAGAAATATGACGACATTTACTCATTCACCAGAGATTTTATGGTTGCGGTGGAAGAGGACTTCGAGCGATCGAAACAGGCCACGGTCATGAGTCATCACTTCAGTGGAACAGCATTGGTAGCAACACCTACTAAGGCTGCGACTCGTCCTTCTCAAACACATGCAACGCAACGTTTCCACGAAGTGAGGCAGGTGAAACGTCAGGAAGAGGAGTTCGATGATCACGATGATGAACCCGAAAGTTCTGTAGATGAAATCGACGATCAGGAGGAAGAAGAGTCTTTTTTGCAAGAGCTTGATACTTTGGGGAACGATAGGAATAATCGTTTTACTCAGCGTTCCAATTTTAGTCAAAACAACCCTGATCGAACTCGCGCTCCTTTCACTATCATGCGGAAAGACAAGCCGAAAACCGGCTGTTTTAGGATGCTATTCCACGGCTCGTGTGAAAAGGGTGATAAGTGTTCGTACGCGCACGACCCTAATACATTGTCGAAAATGCACGACTACTACGCCGACTTGCTCCGAACTTCAAAATTCAAGCCAACAAGAACAGATGTGAGTCGCAATGACCCAGTTGCAGTAATAGAAGAAGCTGAACCCGACCAAGCGCTCTTAGCTCAGGTAGATGAGTTTCTGCATCTCTCCTTTTCCAAGATTCGTGAGCCTACAGAGGATTTGGCCAAAGCGGTTCACAGACAAGGAGCTGTTAAATTACCTGGTGGGACCCGTCTTTTGGTTGCAGACGCTTTGTTTGATACAGGTGCGGTTCATGCGAGTTACATCAGCAAACAGTTTGTAGATGCACATCATGATTGCTTGGAGCCCTATCGAGTTAAAATTAGGAAGAATGTGCAATTAGCTGATAAGGTCACCATAATTCCTGTAGAGGATGCTTACGATCTCAATGTATCATTTTCTGATGATGGAGGCCAGCTTCATGAAGCCAAAGTGTTGTTCTGGGCCCTCCCTCAATGCAATCACGAAATGATTATTGGTTTGCCAGCAATTATTCATCATTTCCACTCCCTACATAAGCATATGTTGGATGTGGTTGTAGATATCTTAGAGAAAAAAGATTCTCAAAGCCTGTCTACCGTTGCTGAGGTACAGTATCCTTGGTCTTATGTGCAGGAAGAAGTAGCGCCTGAAGATCTGGATACTCCGTTACCATCTTCGTTCCCCGATGCTCTGCATTTCATGGAGATGTCACATGAGGAAGCTGTTAAAGAGTTTCACTCTCAGTTCGAGAAGCATGTTCATAAAGATTTTGCTGAGGCAACTCCCATATTAGCCCTCCTCAAAGAAAAGGGAACACATGTCTTTGTCCCTCAGAACTGGGAGGGTATCAAAGGCGTTCCAGACATAGATTTGGAACTTAAAGAAGGTATGCCTCAAATCCTCAAACCAAGAGCAAGACCAGTGAATCCTAAGCTATATGAAAATGCTAAGAAGGAATTTGATCGTCTCAAAAAGTATTTTTACCGCGATTCGAACTCAGATATCGCCTCTTGTTTAGTAATTGCTCCAAAGGCTACTGCCCCATTTATACGCTTTTGTGGAGATTATGTCGCGATCAATAAATTCATTGTGACTGGACATTATCCAATTCCTCACGTGCAGCATACGCTCGAGAGAATAATTCGTTACAATGTATTCTTGGATTTTGATCTTGCAAATTCTTTTCATCAGTTTCGTCTAACCAAGCGCACATCGGCTTTGTTGTCGGTTCAAACGCCATGGGGTCAAGTGGAGCCCATATTCATGCCCGAGGGCATTGGCCCCGCTTCTGGGATTTTACAAAAGGCAATGTTTCAAATTTTTGCAGATTTCCAAGAGTGGGCGATAGTTATCTTTGACAATCTTTTGGTTATGGCCACAGATTATGAAGATGCCTATCGGAAGGTCGAGTTAGTTCTTAATCGATGCTTACATCACAACGTATGCTTAAAGTTTTCTAAAACATGGCTTGGTTTCTCGGAAGCTAACTTCTTCGGTTATGTTTGCAGAAAAGGATGCTATGAACTCTCACAAGCGCGAAAAGATGCAATTTATGAATTTCCATTTCCAAATAGTTTGAAGCAAATGCAGTCGTTCTTAGGCAGTGCCCTGTTCTTCAAATCTTTTGTGAAAGATTTTTCATCACTTGCTTCCCCTTTATACGACATGGTAAAGAAGGAATTCAGTTGGGATGAGAGTTCCTGGAAAGAAGTAGATTATCGCATGGCTTTCCAACACTTCAAAGAAGCACTTGTGGCTGCAACTGCGATTTATTATCCTAACTATGAATACGAATGGATTTTGCGAACGGATGCTTCACGCTTTGGAATTGGTGCGGTACTTCTCCAAGTTTGTCCAGTAGATGACAATTCACCTCCAATTCTTCAACCAATTACCTTTTTCAGCCAAAAGTTTAGCGATCAAGCCACGCGCTGGTCAACAATTGAACAAGAAGCTTACGCTATATTTGCAGCGGTCCGGCACTTTGCATATTATTTAACATGCAAACCTTTTATCTTGGAGACAGACCATAATAACTTACTTTATATGGAACAAAGTATAGTGCCGAAGATAGTCCGCTGGAGGGTTTACTTGCAGTCGTTCTCATTTATGTTGCGACATATCCCTGGCAAGGAGAACACAGTTGCGGACTGGCTCTCCAGGGTACACGAACGCGACACGCCGAACACACACCCAGTCGAACTCGCCAATGCTGAACCAACTACTCCTGAGGAGCTCTTGCGCAGAGTTCATGGTGGTCGCATGGGACATTATGGCGCGCGTCGAACATGGAAACTTTTGGGGACATTCTTTCCTGGTCATCACATACCTTATCACGTCGTGGAGGAGTTCGTCGCCACCTGCCCTATTTGTCAGAAATCTAGGCTAGGAATGACTGACTCCATCCAACCAGTCGTTAGGCATCTGAAACCTGAAGGACGTCGCTCCATGGTAGGAGTTGACACCTTAACAATAACTCCACCTGACAAGAACGGTTTTAAGTATCTGGTGGTTATAGTTAATCACTTCACTAAATTTGCGGTGTTAGTGCCGACGAAGACCAAGGATGCCCTGACAGTAGCTCATGCATTGTTTACTTACTTTGCCACGTTTGGTTTAGTAGACTGCATCATTTCAGATCCTGGATCAGAATACGAGAATCAATTACTCGAGCACCTACACAGTTGGTTAGGGATACG
>VKHI01000760.1:0-13838 GCA_015145745.1 Poterioochromonas sp. DS
ATATATTTTTTGTTCTCAAAGATATCCTTATAATAAGTTACTAACTATACCACTACACTACCGACGAAAACTTATACACTTCATGAAAGAGGAAGAGAAAGGAGACAGAGATTTTTATTTCTTGGCAGGGGAGCTGAAGAATAAACGATCGATCTCCTCATTATGAGGGTTTACAGGACCTAAAGCCTCAGGATGTTCAGTCTCTAAGAACTCAAAGAACTTCTGGGCAAAGATAGCATTTCCAGTTTGACTTGGATGGAAGCCATCAGAAGGCTCGATTAAATCTGTTAAAGGGGCTCCAGACTTGTAGTAATCTAAAGTTACAGATTGTAAGAGAGGTCTTTAAGAGTAAGATGAAGATTCTTACCATTGAATAAAGCAGCCCAGTGAGGGTTGAAGAAGATAAACTTGAAATTGTTGAAGTTTTGAGTGTCAGAGATGTTCTAAGTTCAGATTGTTGGTTAACATAGTTGTGTGACCAACAGCAGAGACTTACCTGATAAACACGATTTAACTCATTAGATCTCTGTGTGCTGATGCGACGAACAGTCTCGTTAGAGTTCAACCATCCCCAGCATGGGTTCTCTTCCAAGCAGTTCATGAAATCATAAGCTTGGACGTACTTCGTACCTAATGGATGAACATGATTATGCATAATCTGATAAAGCAATTCACCATCAAAGATTGCAACAGCAACAACATAACTGTTAGCAGGTAAGACCTTGTCCAATTCATTAAATGTTGCCATAGCTTTTTCATAAAATTCATCAGGCTCAGTCATGGAATCGAAGTTAGGATGTCCATTGCAGATATCATTACCAATTAAAGCAAAATAAACTAACAAAGGATTATCATTCTGCTGATCACGAGCTAAAGCATTTGCTAATTGCATTGAACTTGTTACACGTGCACCGTTAACACCAATATTCTGGTAATCATTGTGATTGCAACGATTTCTTTGTCTTAATTGAGTATACAATGAGAGAACACCGTTTACACCAGGGATAGGATATTGGTATGGGCAAAGCTCTGGATCAACGTGAGCAGTACCCCAAGAGCATTGTGGTTGATCAATTTCATTCAAAGCATCAGGTAATAATTGATCTAAGTTCCAACCTTGAGCCGTCAACCATTGTGGAGGAATGTGGAAGTGAGCAGTGGCAGAATCACCGAGGATAGCAATACCTCGAGGTTGAGTTCCAGCACAAAATAAATCCTCATATAAGCCAGTTTCATTACCTCCGGAAATACCGTTGCAGTTATGATCAACGCTTCCATCATATGCAGTCACATGTCGGCCCGGATAGACGTTAACACGGGAATCATCGCAATCAACACCACGCCAATCTGTTCCACGTAATCTACGAACTCCTTCCATAGAGTAGAAGTCACCATCATTATCTTGAATTGGCTTGTGGTCGACAATGTGTTGAATGTGGCAGGAAATGTTGAAGCCACAATCCTCTGGGTAAGCCTTTAACTCAGCAAGCGCATTTTGACCCTGAGCGCTGTGATGGAATGGTAGAAATAGTTTCGCCAATGCGAAGGTTCCATGTGCCCACATACCCCATTCCTCTGGAATATCACTGACAAGAGCTTCGAAAAAAGGTCTAAGGATCTTAAGGTCTCTCTTGACATCTAATTCCCAGACATCATCAGGAATACGTTTTAAGTCCTTAGTGCTCATCTCGGAAAGTGATCTTCTTTCGATTGGCCAGGCAGGAGGTTGTGGCGGTAATGGATCAACTGGCCACTGAGAGAACAGTTTGCAGTCGTCTGTGCAAGCACTGATTTCCTTGCAAACATCTTCAGGGACAGCCTTCAACTCAACGGTCTTGATTAATTCCTTAACCATGCGTTGGCAAATCTTGCTGTCACCACATTTTTCAGCAAGGGCAGATTCCAAATGAACCTGAAAAGCAGCTTGCTCAACCAAACCAAGAACAATTAAACAGGCGGAACAAACATAAGCAGGATCAGGCTCAGCTCTCACAGAGGATAAAACAGTTGCTACAGCAACAATCAACAAGATAAACTTTCTCATGATCGATCAGAAATTTACCCTTAATTAAACCTCAATTAAAACCTTGTGATGATTTTGATCATCTCGTAACTTGAAGTCATAATTTTCGGCTTTTCGAATTTTCGGAAATTTGTGGACAAACTTTTCACAAAGAAGACCCAGTAAAACACGAACTTTCGATAAACGAGATTTCACGATGTTTGATTTATTTGGTTTGTGATTGGTCTGAGACAGAGACCAGTAGAAAGAGAATCAAATGAGTCGTTTAACTTTCAAAGAGACAAGGGAGGTTCCTTTCTCAGAGATTGGTCGTGATAGAGATGCAGATTTGGCGAAAAGTCGAAGATCTGGTGAAGTGAAAGGAACTTCTTATGAACTGTTTGATCTGTCGGTTGATGAACCTATCCCTTTGACGTTAGACTCTGATTTACTCGATGATGCAAAACCAATAAAATTAGAGAAGATTACAGAAAAGGAGCCTGACAAAAAGATTATCACTATTCAAGCAGGAAAACAAGTCCAAGCAGTTTTCGATGACAAATCTGCGAACCTCATCGAACTTTTAGAGAGTTCAAGTGAGAATGAAATTTCCAATGTAGTTTCATCCAAAGATAACACCGTTTCTGTTGCGAAAGGCACTCCACTTCCGAGATCAACAGTTTCAACACCTGCAACTGAAACAGCGCTGTCCTCGAGTAAGAAGAAGGATGTTTCGAATTTCCTCAACAGATTTTTAAGCCAGAAACGGTCATCTCTTGAGGTAGAACCACCACCTATTGAACCCAGTAGCGAAACTTATCTCAGGCTGTTCAATGAAGATTTTCAAAAGCCGAAGAAGCTATCTTCCGTCACTTCCTTACCAGAGCTTAATCATACCGATGTGACTGATCTTCTCAACATGGATAATCCAGATATATCCTTTTCTCATTTTATTGTTTCAAATGAAGGTGTTTTAGAGGATGTGGTTAGCATTGATGATTCTGATGCTCCAGATGAAGAAAGCGATTCTTCGGAGGACGAAGAGAGAAATAGTAACGAAAAGAGTGAGAAAGACAACTCAGATGATTTAATTCTTCCAAAACTTATTACCATACATTTATTCAATCTTCCCTATGAGATTACCTCGGATGAAGTCTTTGAGTTTCTTACTAAAAATGGTTTGGAACCTAAATCCATTCTATTAGGCTCGACTGCTTCCGGTGGTGATAAGAAAGGAATGCCATTAGGATCAGCAGCTGTTGAAATTTATTTAAAAGGAAAGAAATCATCTTTAACCAAGGTTCTTAATGCTATCAACGGGAAGATTTGTGGTAATCGACCAATTCGTGCACAAAAGACAAATTTTAACGTTCGAAAGAGATTATCCTTCGGAAAAGACAATAACAGTGTTTCTCGTTATTTTGAAGGACCAGATATATCCTTTAAATGTAATTTATGTGGTCAGGTTGGTCATCGTCAACAAGAATGTGCGAATGATCCTGTTCCTCAACCATGTCACCTGTGTGCAGGAACGAATCATGAACCAAGTAAGTGAATTACCATCTGATAACAGTTTCAACTTTACCCCTGTTTAATAAAGGCGACTGCCCTAACATTGTTTGCTATCGTTGTGGTTTGTTTGGGCATCATTCCAGAGACTGCAGCAACCAACAACGACCAAAGCCTATCGTTTGTGTTGAATGTGGATCGAATGGTCATGATGTGTTCCACTGTCATGACTATGAGCATTTATTTCAAAAGAATGAGAATATTTTTGAATCAAAGGTCGAGGGATCTTGGATTGTTTGTATGGTTTGTAAGCAATCAGGTCATGCAATGTGTAAGAAATTACCAAAGCCTGACATCTCTAATAGCCAGTAAGTTATGTCTTATCATGAATATTGTGCGATGATTCATTTGGTATATCGTTCTTTGTGTAGTTTATTTAATGTTTATTGTCCAAATTGTGGTGAGAAGGGCCATCATATTGATTATCGCCCATATGGTCGCAAGGCCTTGTCATACCAGATTTATGACTGCATTATTCCAAAGCACGACGCTTTTCTTCGCTATCCTCAATGTAAGGCATCTATACTTATTAACTCCCCTAACTTTTGTCGCTAATTGGGTTTTGAATGTAGTAAATAAAGAAGTAGAACAGTTGATGGAGAAAGATTATGATTATTACGAAAGCTTCGTCCAAAGAAAAGATGATAAACTCTTTCCTATCTTCACCGCGAGAAATGTCAAACCCTACGACGAGCCTTTATCTTCTTTCCACAAAGACTGGATCGATGTACAAGAAAAATCGAGTGAGGATGATGAGGAGGACAGCGATGATGGTTCCGATGATGACAGTGATGACGAAGATTCCTTCATTGCGAGTGATGATGATGTCAGCAGTGATGGTGATTATATCTATGAAGGTGATTCAGATCTCGGAGATGACGTTGGATTAGCAAAAGGAAGGAGTAAGAGGAAGAGAAGTGAAATGAAAAATAGTAATAAGAAGAAAAGAAATCAAAATAAGAAGAATAAGAACAAGAGAGCGAAGCAATCAGATAATAACAATAATGATAATGGTAAGAATGATAATAGTAACAGCCAAGCAAAGAATAATAAGAAAAAGAAGAATAAGAAACAAAGAAACAATAACTCAGATTATAATAGTAGTAATACTAGTAGTAATGAGTATAATAATAGCGGTAAGAAGCAAAACAAGAATCATAAGAATAATAAATTCAATAACCAAGATCATCAACAACAACAGAGTAATTATGGAAAGTCGCAATACAATAATCAATATACGCCATCTCATGGCAATGGTTATAAGAGCCACAATAACAACAACAACTATAAATCTTTCTCAGATGGAAAGATTGAACAAGATCGTAAAAGACAAAGGAAAGACGAAGATAGATCGTCCATACGAGAACATGAAGGTGTTTACTATGCCAGTGCTTCTAGTGGAAGTAAGAGTCATTACTCTGTGAAGCAAGAAGGCAAGTCAACAGCGCAGTCTTCATCGTCATCACATCGTCGGATTTCAGATAATTGGTCAAAGTTTGTTCAAGAAGGAGGAAATAGAAGATAACTTCTTCCTTTCAATGTAGTTTTTATGTATATAAATTGTTGTTAATATTTGATTCTAATCAATATCACATGCTATGTATGGTAAACTAAATTAATCTATGCGCTAAACTGTATGAATTCGTCTCCTTGCTCTTTACAGTTTTGACAAGGAGACTGTATCAATCACAGATACCCCTCTTTCCTTGTACTTTCCTTCAATAGATTGAAAATTAAAAGAATATTACTAACAGTTGTTTAAGTTATTTATAAGTAATTTCCAATTAGAGAAAGCGAAAAACAAAAAATAATAAAAAAAACGAACATTGAGGTGCAATTATCAAAGCATATTGGAGTCGTTGAACTAAATGTCAAAAAGGACAGCCGATATTAATAACAAACTTGTTGAACGCAAACACAATAGGTAGGCTTAGGCGTAGGATACTCAGTTGGGACAGCGGAGGGGCTTTCCGTCGGTACTGCAGAAGGTGTAAATGTAGGAGTCAGAGAGGGCGCTTCTGTTGGATAAAAGGTCGGATTTGCGCTTGGTTCTTCAGTCGGAGTTGCACTAGGGGTGGCAGTGGGGACCTCAGTAGGAGAATTGGAGGGAACTGCCGTGGGAATCATACTGGGTTCTGCCGTCGGCATAAACGTAGGATTTTCAGTAGGTACAGCAGATGGTAATTCTGTAGGAAAGGCAGTTGGTTCATTCGTCGGATTGACTGAGGGTCTAAACGAAGGAGTTTGTGTGGGAGAAACAGTCGGCTCAAAGGTAGGAACAGCAGAGGGGTCTTCAGTCGGAGAGGCAGTTGGATCAGCGCTTGGCATCCGAGTCGGGATTTCGGATGGGCTAACCGTGGTCGGTAAAGCAGTGGGAGCTATCGGCATTGTGGACGGAGTCGTCGATGGAACACGACTGGGACTCGCAGAAGGTGTTTGACTTGGAGTTCTTGTCGGAGGGCGAGTTGAAGGTTTGGCGCTCGGAGCAGCAGTTACAGGACGCAATGATGGTCTTGCCGAAGGTGCAGCGGTAGGAGCAAGCGGACAACCATAGTTTTTTGCCATGTAGGTCACTCCATACATCGAACCTCCACTATCAGCAACAAGCCCCGAGCAGGTTTGACCTAAGATACAACAACATGTTGGAGAAGACGCTGCATTGTATTGCAAATAAGGGTATGTAGGAGTGCCTCCAGTATTCAAATTATTGCAAATGCTTTGACAACCTGCTACCGAAGTAACCGACGAGCAACTTCCAGAAAAACCAGAGCACTTCTGATTCGAATAACACAAATTCCATGTCTGTGCACATGAATAGTGCAAGCCCAAAAAGAGAGCAACAAGAACGATCTCCAAGTTAAAACTCATTTGTTTTGTGAGCGAAAGAAAGATCTCTGAATCTTTTACCTTACACTTCTTCAGTTGAAGTTGCACCATTCGCAAAATTTCGGCTGTTCGACTTTTCGGAGATCTGCTTTTTGGAACGTACGGTAACATACGGTAAACGATTTTGGACTCTTCGTTTTCTGAGAATCAGTTCTTTTGGTTGTTTCAGTTCTCATTAATATGTATCAGGTTCTTCCACATTGATCAATCGCCAGCTTTTGCCTTTGTAGGTGTTTGCTTTCTTTCTTTTTGTCTCCGGACTTTGTAGGTTTGTGATAATCAAAAGTTCTGATGAGATGAATATAAAAGGAACTTTTTGAACATCTTTCAGATAATCATCCACATCAAGTCAACGATCTTGAATCTTTGTTCTTCCGCAGCCAACGGAAGCAGAAACAGTAGCAAAAAGATCTATTGATTACTTATTATTTTCATCCATTTTTTCGCAATAAAACAATTCTTGGAGGTGATCCAGGTAACATATCCATAAGAAAATTCGAATCTTTTAATTGCTTATGCAGAGTGTTTTTAACTCTTCGAGTATTGACCTCTTCTAAGAGAGAAATAAAAATCTTTTCAATAAAAGGATAATTACTTAGAAAGGCTGGGATTTCATAAACTTTATCTTCCAAAAGGCTATCGAATGATAATGTCTTCACTGTTGGCGGAATTTCGATAATAGTGTCAGGAAATGCAGAGAGAATTAAATGGTTTACACCCTGTAGATTCGGTAGATCCGAGACAATAAACGGTTTTACAATCAGTTCTTTCACTCCTCCTAACTGTCTTGCATCTGTAAAACCCCTACAGGAGCGTATTGACACCTTTTCACAATCTTTTAAAGGAGCAAAGTCCACAACATTCGAGAATTTAATGAGCTCTACTGTTCGATTTCCAGGACCTAATCCTTCCAAGGAAGTAGAATTCATTAACTCTAAATGAACATTTTTAATATGATTAATATTTTGTAGTTGAAACTTTTGACATTTTCGGACAATAAGTTCTTTGAGAGGATTCTTTTCAGGTAAAGTGAATGGAAGTGGAATACCTTCAATCTCTAATGTATGAAAACAATCACAACACGGAAAACTTATTGCTGATACAGCATGTATCAATCGATCAATCTTTATTGCTAATCTTACTACATGAGTAAGAAGATGAAAATTTAAATTAACAAAGAAAATACTATTCGAACAATCAATAGAAATATTCTTAGAAAATTTAAAAGATTTTGAATAATCATCAATCATTCGACAATTAATAATTTCAATGGAATGATTATGATGTAAATTTGTAATGTCTCTAATTCCACCACATTCAATTAATTGAAGCTTTGGAATACCATCAAGACAACCAACATCAATAATACCACTACAATTTTTTAAAGTGAGAGATTGTAAGTTTTTATAATCAGATATATGTAATCCATTAGAAGTTAATAGAGAAGTTTCACAGACTATTAATGATTTTAATCCTGTCAAGGCAGGAAGGTCAGTGAAATCCATATTAGTCAATGACATCTCTTCCAAACCTAAATTTGCTTTGATAATCCTATCCATGGCAGTAGCAAAAGTATCATCAACTTGAACTATCTGCTCTTTGATGATACTTATTTTTCTAATATTGTAGAATGGCAGTGGTTGGGAGGAGATGAACAACTCAAGACATGTGAGTAATTCATTGCAAGATAATCCTTGAAGAACCTCCTTCCCTTCAAAAGTAGGCAAAAAGTCAGGAGGGACACAAATATTTAATTGATCGTAAGGATGATGAATGACTCTTTTGATTCTTTCATGAAAAGATTGCGAGAAGAAAAATTCATTCAAACGATTTTCACTATCAATGAGAAATGTTCGAGCTTTCCTAAGTAATTGCTTCGATAAAGCCTTATTTACGGATGCGAATAATATCTGATGATTCTCTTCAATATAAGAAGAAATCTCTATAAGTAAATCTTCAGGTAGAACAGCAGACAACATTTGATAACATTTATAGTTCAACCGTTCTCAAAAAAACGATCGTCTTGAAACGACGAAGTGTTTCTGGTTTACCTCTTCTCTTCGAAGATAAAGATAGATCGTCACTACAAGATGTTACTTGTAATAATATTTACTTTAAATAACACATTTTCTTTTTCACTAAATTCTCAATTTCTCCTGATCAAATATTTCCATCAATCAAAGGAATTCCAAAATAACAAACAAAGCTATGACATATAGGGAAAAAATTGATGCACTCAAATTCGCTGGAGAATTACTCACATGAGAAAGAAAGGAAGATGACATCAAAGAATAGCTGAAACAATTTAAGAACATAACAACAAAACAAAACAACCAATAAAACAAAAACTAACGTCTATCACAAGTACATCATCAGAATAAACAAAAGAAAAGGGAAGTGAATGAGGAAATACAGCTGCTGAGAATACGACATGGAGACTATTAAAATGCTGGGATCAACTATAAATATCATGACTAAAAAATATAGCTTATGATTTTAGGTAAACAGATAATATACTTGCTTTTACCACAGAGACTTTTGTGAGGATTGTTTCTGTTTGCGAATGAGAATGCGATACGTCAGCCAATCTCGAATCAACTCCCTATTCATAACAACCGATGTCAACTTCGCCTTAGTATCTAACCTTACGAATATACTTACCTCTGACGACCATGCTCCAAATACGTCGAGTATGATTGATCTACTAAACCTGCGAACATCTGAGTCCGACACACACTCTCTTGGAACGCCAAACTTAACTTCATCGGAAGTAACATCTTCTCCACATCAAGCTGTAGTACTTCGTCGTGCTGCGGATGTATCGATGCGATCCTCTGCCAAGAATGCTCATATCGAAGAATCTCCGCACAATATGAGGTGTTGTAGCTCGAGAACAGCTCTAAGATCTTCTTGATCACTTGATACAGCCTTTGATGTCGTGTGATGTGATGGTTGTCTAACAGCAGCTTTCGAATCAGATAGTTCATCGAGTACGTGGCGGGATCGTGGTCATGGAAGTAATGATTGAAGAACATGTAAAGATGAAGATATCGCTTGGTGAGATGAAGTAGAGATTGAGTGAGTTCTGATGTGTGTAGGAGAAGTTGTTGAGTGGTTTGAATCCCTGATGATCTTCCTTCAACATTTGAATGAACACTGCTATCAGATCGTGACGATGAAATTTTATCTCCGTCTAACTTACAAGGTTCGAAGAATCGAAGCAGTGCTAGGTTACCAGCATCAATGGAGGATGCATTGCTATTTGATCGTTGGAAGTAGTCTCGTAGCGTCAAAGAGGGGATTTTTGAGTTTATAGTAGTTGATGAATAACTTTCTTCACCACTGAGATCATCAAAGGGATTAGGCTTTCCGCTACGAGGAGTAGGTATGGGAACTGCATAAACAATACTTTGCGCGGAATCATTACTTGCAGTCTGGATGTTAGAATCAGCTAGATTGTTTAACTCACCATGGGTGTGTTGGTACTCATTCGGGTATCGAATAAAGTCGTCCACATACAACACACTTGCGCTTGGTGAGATCTGTACTCCTGGCCGATGAGTCCCCTTGCTCGTAAAGTAGCGATGATCGACGATTCCCACTATGAATGGAACTGGTGCATCGAGGATCTCCTGAGCGAGCGGCGGGAGAATCGGGACAAATACTCCCGCCCACTTGAACGGCTTCAACAAGTGGATGAAAGCTGTCGTCAACAGTGATACCACACTCGCCTCCGATCCCAGCACCAACAACGACTTCTCCATCAACAACAATGAGTGAATATGCACAATCACCTCCACCGGGATCAGAGACACAAGAATGGACACGGCCCACTGCTCCACCGTCACTGGATTCGCCGGAATGTGCACAGGTGGAATCATGCCTTGGGCCGAGCCGGGAGTGCTCTGTGAAGAGGCTTTGAGCTTCGGTGCGATCTCGATTGGTGCTTGTGTAACACTATTGCACATCTCTGTCCAGTTCAGCGACTGCAAATGCAACAGATACTCGATAAGCTGTGGCTCTGGAATCTTGATGGATTCACTAGAGGCGTTTGGACTCAAGGTTAAAGGAACGGAATTATTACGACTGAGGGTTTGTGCAAGTTTGAAGGGAACAGGACTACTGCTGGGTGACAACGGACCGGAGTCAAACCAATCTTCATCATAGGAGTTGGGTCGATCAAGAATCATGGCAAGATCACTCGTTGATCGCAAGAGCTCGAGCTTTGTAGTAAAACTCATAGTTGATTCTGATGAAGCTGTTGCTAATGTCATCGCATCACCATAGCATGACGAGTCATTCGTCGAATGAGAAACGAAAGACTTCAGTCTTTGGGAGTGAGCCTTTTTTAGGAGTTGCTGCTGGGAAGAAGGACGCTGCTTGTTTGAAGAAGTTTTAGAACCTTTTACTAACGCTTCTAAAATCTGAAAAGCAATAGATTAACAATTCAGAACGACCAATTATCAAGATAATACTTACTCGAAAGAAGATAGATGGCATGGGAAATTCTGAGAGGAAACAAAGTGCCTTTTGGCGAATAATAACCTTTTTATTCTGCTGAAATGAAAGAAATTTCATTGATTTTAATTGTTTCAATGGCTTTCGAATAAAACTCTTGTTGGGCGATGAGTTTGAGCTGGCGAAAGAAAAATCTTTTCCACCTCCAAGCGGTGAGCGAGGAGGCAGGAAATTATTCGATTTTGCTGGTTTCAGATTGCCATGATGAACAGGAGATGATACCGGGAAAGGGCTTGAGAAGGAGCTGCGCCTTCGCTCCACAGCAGAAGTCTCAAGAGTTGCCCATAGTGAATTGCTTTTATGCCGAATAAGAGGTTCGCAATTTGAAGGCGAGCGTTGTGGACTTTGTGACAAATATGCATTATCGAGACTAAATCTCTCCAAGCGTTTAGGTGTAAGACAAACAAGAGTAGGGTCTTGAGCAGCTGTTGTGATATTCTTGGTCCCTTTCATTGAAAACCCATCATCCGTCAGACATTGACCTGAAATTACGGAACTGGAAGATTCTGACGACCTTGTGGATAAGGTCCCTTTATTCGATTTCTTACTTCCAACCTTCAAAAACTTGGACCAAGTCGAAGTATTTTTCTTGTTCACAGAATCGAGAGATTTTTCATTCTGTGACAACTCCTTCTTTGTCAGTGCGGTAAAACGATCTTTCTCAACATGAGTGGGTTGACGACCACCAAATTGATGTTTGATTGCTTTAACAAAAGACTTAAGACTGTTTGTGCTCTTTCCAAACTTTTTATGCGAGTTTTTGTTCGAAGTTTGCACTTCATCACCGAACATGGAGGCTTCATCGTTACTCAGTGTATCTTTTGCCTGAAAGCGCACAGAATTCGATTTAAGAATTCTATTCATGTATGCTCGTATCCAACGCTTTATCGTGTTAGATGCTAATGTCATCGTGTGCAACTCTTCCAATTGTCGAATTATGTGCGGATTGCAAACATCGCTCACCCTCTCATGCACGATTATTACATATGCATGGTAGATATGGTGAGATGCATCTGTAAACTGCATGATCTGATACTTTGGTTCGAACTGCTTCGTCTTCTTCAACCTCCTCCAGTCTTTCAGTCGCAACGTCTGCATCGCACAGCCATAGGGAAAGATGTACTCGTGCAAGTTATCCACCACAGCAGGTTGGTCGTGAGGGAAGCGGTGGGTCATGGTGGCAGGTTGCAAGTTGGATCTGAGAAGGCGTTTCTTGCCGCTCATAAAGCCATGGTCAACGGTGAGCATGGAGAACTCCATGAATCCATTCACCTTACTGCGCTTTTCAGATGGCAGACTCAAATTTTCATCTTGGTTGCGAGGAGGAGTGAAAGGCATCGGCGAAGTGACTTCCACCTCACGATCGTTATAAACTGCGAAGGATTCTTTTTCTGGTAAAATAGAAGAGCGATCATCGAGGTGATCATTGGATTTTAATGAAGGAATTTCGGTTAAAGTTTCATGTTCTGCAGGTTCTTGATCTTTGACAGTTTGAGGACTGTAGATTCTTTGCATACCAATCCCAGCAAAATCAGCAGCCATATATTTCTTCTGTGAGAAAATGTTGAATCCAACTGAATATCGATTTGAAGCTAGCTTCAACGCTGGTTCATTGCAATTAGCATCACGCGAAGCATTACTGAGGGCTGATAAGCGATGGAGGGAGTGTGAGGAACGAAAAGGTTGTTTTTGACGAATCATAGTAGGGAAGTTACTTCCTTTTCTCTTGAGAGTTGGAGAGGAGCCACCAATTTTCGAATCGCTACGATTTTTGTTTGTTTTCTCTTCCATTTTCGTTCGAATCTCTGTGGTGTCAAAATCACCCACTAAAGTCTTCAAACGACGCAGGAGATCATTCACTTCAGATTCTAATCTTATGGACTTGATTACCGCTGTCTTCGAAGTTTTCTTCGTTGAGGAAAGATTGGCTGGTTGCTCTTCAGCTTCTGATGAAATCGAGAATAGATTGTTCTGTTCAGATCCATTTATTTGTGATATTGAATCTAAATCTTCTCTCTGAGGTAGAAGTTCCCCTTGATTGATGGTTGAAGAGAGAATATCCTCAAAGGGATTTTTCGGCTTAGTGTTGCGACTCATTCTTTGAAACTTTTAGAACGCACAAATCGCAAGCATGCATCAACAAATCACTCTTAGTATATAAACATCTACAATTTCCAAGGTAATATTTTCCCGATCATTTCCTGGATATTGAGCAACCAGCACGACCCATTCCAAGATTTTGAATGAGAAATTAGCCCACCTCTCAACGGTTAGAAGTCAAAGTGAGAGGTGACAATGCTGGGCAGAGCACACTAGTCCGTAAATTTACAAGAGTAGCGTAAATTTACTACCGTTTATTTCTTAACTTACATATCTACCAGTAGGGCTGCAAAAGACTCTGGTTAGATTGTGGATTAATTAATTCAACATAAATTTATATCAAAAGAAGTTTCCAATTTTCGTTAGATTTAACAAAAGAAAAAACACACTAAATAATAAAATACTACGAGATACGTGTATCAAAGAACAATATTAGAAACAAAAGAAAAGTCAACATATTATATAATGAATTCATTTCATCGGAAAGGACTATATTCTGAAAAGGTGTCGAGCTTTAAGCTTTCTAAATAACCACGCAACAACAGGAATTTATACAATAAACGAAAACGTGTCAGATTTCGACATCTGTCTTTGTTTGCGAATGAGAATGCGATACGTCAGCCAATCTCGAATCAACTCCCTATTCATACAAATACAAATACATCAACTTCGCCTAAGTATCTAACCTTACGAATATACTTACCTCTGACGACCATGCTCCAAATACGTCGAGTATGATTGATCTACTAAACCTGCGAACATC
>VKHI01000761.1:0-13831 GCA_015145745.1 Poterioochromonas sp. DS
ATTTGGTAAGTTGGACTTACACACTCAAAATTGATCCTCAGAACGACAGACTTGCTTGCTTACTCCATGAATTTTTTTTTTCTACTTCATTCAGTAATCTCCTCTTGGATAGTAAGGAAATAACATTGTTTTCGAAGAGGAGGACTTGAAGATTTGTATCACCCAAGCAACGAGCAACAAGCAACCGAAGATCGAGTCCGAGCCCTAAAGATTCTTCTGGAGACATTGGAGGCCGACATGGAAGGGCAGTTACGTGAAAGCACCAAAGAAAACCGAGTAAATAGTTCGTAGTCGATTATGCCGTCGTACTTCAGGGGAAAATGGTTTCAAAGAAAAGCTTATTTAATTAAACATATAGTCCAAAACTCAACATGAGAAAGAATGAACCGAAACCTAACGCTACAGATGCAAGCAATCCAATGGATAATTCAAGAAATAAATTCCTCTTTCCACTTTTCATTTGATAGACAAAATATAATGCTGTAAAAAATAAACCAATTGCAAGTATTAGAACCGCAAGAGTTGGATATTTAGCAGGAGAAATTGGACTTGAGTAAGGAACCTATATTCAATCAAGAAAAATCAACAGAACATTCACCATCATAAGACATCAAATAAAAGATAAAAATCATGAATAACATCTCTTACCTCCATAACTTTATTCTTGATGCGGATAAATTCTTGAATAAAAGTGATAATAATAATTGACAATCCCAACACAGTGATAGCGAATGATTGAAAAAATGCTTTACCATAATTTTACACTACTACTACTATTGTTTCGGTAGTCTATCGGTAAGTCGGTAATTCGGTTGTGCTAATCGTTTTTTTTTAATTCTTCTGACAGCTTCGAGTACTTCTTCTAAGTATCATTACTATTTCCCTCGAACCTTTTTCTTGCTCGAGATATTTACAATGCCGCCAAAGATCTACTACTCTGGTAAGTGGTCATTGTCTTGTTCTGGAATCTCTTACTGATTTAATTTCTGTTAATTTCTTCGTATTTAATTTATTTCAAATTTTATTTATTATTGACACCTTAGATGAAGAAAAACGAAAAGGTATAGGATTGTGATATCGATTCTCTTTTATGTATGGATTTAATCAAGTTTAAATGTAGATGAATTGAAGAGAAAACAAAGAGGAACTGCTGCACCAAAAGTCATTAAAACCAACTCAGTGAAAGCAACAGTTGGAAAGAATACTGCTGCTCCTCGAAGAACAAGAAGTGCTGGTTCTGTTAAAATGGAAGTTTCTGTTGCATCTAATGGATCGAACCGTAATGCTGGCAAGAGTACTCGTGCTCCTCAGAGTATTAAGTCAGGCAAGGTAACCATCGCCAGAACCTCTGGAACCGCTGGACCCTCCCCTAGACCCGCAACACGCTCCACCGCCACGATCCCTGCAGCTAAAGCTGCTACAGCCACTGTTGTTTCCGCGAAAGCTGTTGCAACACGAAGAACTCCTCGGGCAGGAAATAATGTGACGAATAACAATGGAGCACCAGCTAAGACAGGAAAGAGACTTACTCCTTTACAAAAGTCAATTGAAACAGCTCGATCAGTGGTTGCAAATCCAAGACATCCAAAACATGATGATGTAAAGACTTTATTGGAGTCTCATCAAAAGCAGTTTATCACTGACGAACGATTCATCGAATTATTGAAGAATCTTCTCTTCTAAATAAAAACATCTTCTGTCAACCTCATACTCAAGTTATGCTTTACCCTCCTTTCTTGACCATCAATCGAACGAATAACACTCCTCCTGCTCTAAGGTGTCAGTGAGACGAGTTAATGATGGGAGAGGAGGATAATACGATCACTTTGCACCACTTAGTGCATTAAATATTGTAAGAATAAGTTTATATCATATTTAAAATCCTTTGTTTCATCAATGAGTAAGAGACATTGCACGTTAGTTACTGGATTAAGATGAAGAGAATGACACAAACAAGATACAAAGAAGAAAAGAAAAACAAATAACAGGCAAGGAAGAGAAAGAGATCCTCCTCCCACAACGAAACGACTACCCTATATCCTTTTATTCCTTCTCTTCTCTTCTCTTTGCTCTTTCCCTTCACAAACAACAAAAACGACTACACATATGAACCAAAACTAATACTTTGCGAATAAAAGGATATGAGAGCGGAAGAGTGAGAGGATGAAGAAACAAACAAACAAAAATCAAAAACAAAAACCAAAAATAAAGCAAATAAACCATCATTTATCCACATTACGATAAGTATTAATGGAAGGAGGCGTGAGTTGTTAACTATATACTATATACAAAGTTTATCGTGCTTCAGAGGAGAACGATTTGTGTAAGAGGTTATTGAAGAAGGTTTCCATTCTGATAGCCTCCATGATGATGATGATTCGTTGGCTGCTGTTGAGTACTTGTATAACTCTGTTGTTGATGATCTCGACTAATGAAAGGAGAATTAGCGAGAATAAAAGAAAAGAAACCTAACGGTGATTTCTCCTTCTTCTCTTCTCCTCTACTAAAACCTTTCTTCAGTCCATTTTGTTGATTCTTATAGCGGTTAGTAGGAGAGAAAGCCGATGAACTACCTCCAGGCACTGAGGAAGGAGAGATGACAGACTCTGCTATACTCTGATTCGATTCATCTGCCCATTGATCAATTGTCATCGCTTCATGTAATAACATGGTAATGAAGCTCACAGGTCGCTCCGAGTATTGCTGGTAATATTTCAGGTGTTTCTTATTAAATGCGATTCTTCGTCGGGTAATAATCTTCTGTGGTTGTGGAGGAGGTGCTAATCCTACTGCAGTATTATCTATAGGATCAGGCAGTGTATCATGAAGATGAGAATGTTGTAGCTGCTCTCGTTCTAGTTCGTATGCATGTGTAACGTGGTGGCGATCGAGCATGAAGGGAGAGGCTGTCAAAGAATCGACTCCTTCTTCATCATTATCCTCGACAATGAATGAATCCAGATCATACTCTGTGTTGTTATTCACCGCCAGTTGATCATTAGTAATCATATCATCATTCTCTTGATGCTCGTTGGGATTAGAATCATTGTTGTCTTTATTGTTGGTTGGAGCTTTATTGAGCTTTGTCTGGGATCGCTCATCACTCCAATCTTCCTCATATTCATCAGGTTCTCCAAATGATCCTGCGCCTTCGCCTTCTCCTTCGCCTCGATCTTGCGACTTTCCTTGTCCAAGAATAATTGCTTTATCTTCAAATAAACTCATCACAGCTGACGAGTCATTCGTCCCTGTGTTGAGTGGGACATCACTCATCGCAGGGATGAAAACATAGTCTTCGTGTGATGTCACTTCACTTGGGGCAAACTGACTGGTCATACTTGGCATCTGGATTAGCTTTGGAGGGGAGGTAGGACTGCTTCGAGGAGGTGAGACTGTTGTTGTGACGGTGACAGGAGTAACGTATTTGACTTCATAAGTAAATTCTTCAATTGGATAAGCCTCAAACTGAAGGAATGAGTTCTCATAAGAATTGCTAAGGGAGTCAAACACATCATTCGGGTCCGCGCCTAATATGACGTAATCTGCCTCAAGAGAAGTCATCGCAAGTAATAACTTGCGACAGTAATGTCTCATCTCTTCATTATATTGATAATACAAATATCTATAAGAGAGAAAACAAGACGATCCCGTGATGAATGAACGAAAGAAGACAATTATTCTTACCTTTCTTGAGGCAAAGGAGTTTCTTCTTCGTACCATAGTTTCTCTTTCTTCTCTTCTCTTTCACCTTCATAACTATCTTGATGGGATTGCTGTTGTACCTGACGTTCACTTAATTCTTGTTCATAGAGCTCTGCATTATATCGCATCATGAGAGAATAGCTCTTCATAAGTCGTTGAACAATCTCCATGTACTCCTGACTACTACTGCCTCTATCATCACCTCCAATGAACACATTGTACCCCATATTACGATACAGCGAGACGATTTTCTCCTTCTTCTGTTCTATTTGCTCGTATAGTAAATGATATTGCTGATATGTCAGAGAAGAGCGCTGATAGTCACTTGGTTGAGGCTCATGAGATTGGTAATGATCGAGGCTAGCAGCGGAACCCACAGGGGCTTGAAAGGTAGTCTCTTGCAATAGGACGCGTAAATCCCAGTAAGAGATCATAGGAATGTGATATAAGAAGATCGAATCAGATTCCCTCGCAACTTTCTTCGTCAACTATGAGAAATGAGGTCAATAAATCAACAAATGGACAAAGAACTGCTATCAATTACCTCAAATGCATTCCAACTATTCATAGAATCTGTCACACAGATAGCATAACGACTACCACGTAACCGAGTGACATGACCAGAGTTCACAGACATCGAATCATTAATCAAACCCAAGGAAAAGCTTAATTTAGTCCTATAAATACATCAATTAGAGAGCACATCAAGAGATTTAGAGGTGGGGGGAAAGACTTACTTGAGCTCTTCTTCAGCTTTACGTTGGATTTCTGTCGAATGCTCTGTTGACTTCTTAACTTTAATCATTGGCTGATTCTTCTTTCCAATATGAAATTCAGTAAATAATATGTCAGGGATCTTTTTCACCTCAACATTACCAGTACTCGATATAGATGCAACTGAGGAGGTGAAAAACTCTGGGAAAGATCGCTGTAAACAATACGTTAATCCATCATGAAGAACAAAGCAGTCTTGCACTAATTGTGCTAGTGAAGAAAAGGAAGAAAGTAGAGGCACAACATTATTATGGCTAGTATTGTTTGATGGTTGGAAAGATGATGGTGCAGATTCATATGAATTGTTTTGATCGTTTTGCTGCTGCTGTTGTTGCATGGCAGAATGAGATACTCGTTGCTTCAGAAGATAATAATTCTCCATAGGATGAATCATCACAGTGTGTAATGGTGATGCTGAGGTAATTCGAAGATGTTTCTTAATATCCTTCTTCATTAAGGTGAATTCATCACGAACACGATTTTTCTTTTGTTGATAAGATGGAACACCAATCTCTTCAAGTTCATCTTGTGAGTTCATAGGGAGTAATTCCTCGCCATTGGTCACAGGCTTCATAATAAGAATTTTCAATTCATCAGCAGGTTTGACTAACGCTGCAGCGAGCTGGAAATATGCTGGAACTCCTCTGAATACTGCGGAACTTTCCTCTCCGATTGCACTGAGCTCATGGCTATTCTGATTCATCATCATGCGACCATCATTGTAGGCCGGTAAAGAGGGATATCGGAGAGCCGATGGGTGGTGAAGGATAAGGAGAAAGCTCAAGCGATGGGGGAAGAATTGGTTTTCTTGTAACAATGCTTTGTTCATCACTGACATGGTATCCATGGAAGGAGGCATAATCGTTGGTCTTTCTGAAACGCCAGTGTTTAAATCACCAAATGTTGAATTCATTGGCTCTGACGATAGTGGAACTGTTTGATCGAAAGCCTCAGGAGGAGTTTGCGATTGAGAAGCAATAAATTGCACTGGACTCACTTTCACTTCTTTCAGCCTTTGTGTAGTCGATACATAGACCAAAGCGATAATTCGCTTTAACCAACCTGTCATGGTGATGGTCACTGCTAATGGAGTGCCTGGTGGTACTGCAGAGGATAATGTTGCTGGTTTACCGTTAGAAGGACCAATCTGAGCTGTGGTAGCCCCAGCTAATATAAATCCTTTCGCTGCGTTTACCATCATTCTCAACGGTCCTAAGGCAGGAATTGGAAAGAGATCATAGAAGAGATTCCTCGATGTCTCATTATTAGTAATTGATTCAATAGGAATGGCAAATTCTCCATACGCATTAATATTACCACCACCATTCACTCCTGGATGATTTAATCGTTTGAATAAATCTTTACGAACATTATCCTGAAATAATCTCCATTGTGCTGATGTTAATTGAGCTCCAAACTCAATAATTTCTAATAACTTCACAAAGGCATTATTCCCTACTAACATTATCTCTTGTAAATAGGGCCATGAGAAGATTTGATGAATACTATTCACATTTAACTTCTCGATCGAATAATGACGATCAAGTATCTTCCAAATTGGCTCTAATTGTGTCAGTTTACGATATTCAAGGTATTGTGGTTGAATAATAATTGTCTCATAATATGCCATAATGAGAAAATAAACAATACGACAGATTACCCAAGCAGATGGTGGTAATGATTGGAAGTTTGTTAATGTCTTGATGTTGCTCGCGTGAAAGGCAGGAGTATGATGGGAGATCGTTGATGTCGCGAGTACCAGACTGCCGCCGGTGATACTACTGTTGTTATGGCTAGTTTTCGGCTGCAGCAACGCCTCAATCTCATCACGAATAATGCGATAGAGAGGATCGATGTGAATATTCGATAACATCTCCATCGCATCATATCGTCCTTCAGATCCTTCCGCTGCTGTTGAGCCTATAGTTGACGCGGTATTGTTAGTGCCTGCTGTATATGTCTTTTGATTCGCTGATAGAATATTCGGGGATATTCGACCATTTGGGAAGAGATTCTGCATTAAAACGTTTGGTGAAGATCGCGAATGATTATGCTTTTTCAGTGTTGTTGCTTCAGTGTTCATGGTAGTGATCAATTGATCAATATTATTGGAATAGGTTGATTGAATCTGTTGTTGATCGATTAATGTTGGAGGTGAAAGAGCACGCATAATAGCAGGAGATGTTGGATGACTGTTAATAAAGTTCCCGTAAAGCACGTCAATACCACCACCTGGTTGGTACGGGTAGTTACTTACTCCTCGTTTACTTACGAGCCTTGCACGACCTCTATCGTTACTCAATGCATTCGTTGGATGGAAGGAAGAATGTTGTTGGTTTTGAACAATCTGATCCTTTGTCTTTCGATAAAGAGCATCTGGTTTCTCATACACCGACTCTAAAAGAGAGTTTGAGTTATACCTACTCTGATTTGATGCATTCTTATTATTGCTGTTCGAGGCCATGAGAGTATTTCTGGACGGTATTGGTGGGAATTTCGTCGATGATGCCGGGTTCGTTGATGAGAGAACTAATTGATTCGCGTCATCTTTAATAATCGCATAAGCTTTCATTTTCTTCCTCTTTGCAGAAGTTGGAGATGCAGCAAGATTAAGACCTTTCATTCCCGGACGATTCTTAAACATCGGATTTTGTAATGCAACGAGTGCGTGGTTCGGCCTTGTAAGGTGCTCGACATAAGGAGATTCAGTGTAAGTACCTTCGAATACTAGATGAGTAAGACCTTGCAAAGAACGTTTATCGCTCTCTTGTGAAGTTGAACCTTGACGTATTGAAGCAGAATCCACTGAAGAGGGAAACACAGGCATTGACTTGGATAGAAGAAGAGCCGGATCATCTTCTTGATTGGTTTTCTTATCTTTCTTCTTCTTTTGTAACTTATTTTCTTCATTTAAATCACTCTTTGGTGAAGAATCTCTCTTATCTGGGGACTTTGAGTCTCCTCGAAGTGCTTTGGGAGACCCACCTCGAGATCTGGGAGGAGAGCGATAATCATACCAGGAATAGTATTTCTGGCTTTTTGGAGATACAGGTTTGGGAGTAAGGCGACCTGATGCAGGCTTACTGGTTGAAGGAGAAGATGGCTTTGAGTTGAGAATTTTGTTTCCATCGATTGGATTATTACTTTGATGTGAATTAACGGCAAGATCAATGGGAACTCCAGTATGGTTTTCGATAAGTGATGGGGATAGACGCTGCCCAGATGAAGCGATCCCATTTGACCTCGGTTGAGTAATATCTTTTAATAAAATATCCTTCGTATCGCGTAGTTTATTGTCATAATAATCTTTGTATTCGGAATCCTTTGCTGAGAGAAGCCACTCCACGTCGTTGTCAAACGGTGAGGTATCTTCCTCCTCGACCACACCTAGTTCAGACCAGGCGGGTATTCCTTGAGCTCGATTGATCTCATTATCATTCGAATAATCTATGTCAATATGAGTGAACATGAAACTCCTACTGAGGGGAAGCATCTTACCTCGACTGTCGCGACCATCAACAATATACAGTTCTTGGCCTTTCGTAGATAGGGCATGATCTAAATCTTCAGTCGTGTAAGAAGGGGTATCAGCAGTTGTGACAATTTCTCTGGGTATTCCCTGTCCTCGTTGATTGCTTGCATTGCCTCGATCTCTTCGATTTCCGTCAGACGCTGAATGCGCTCGATTTTGATTAACTCCTTTTCCTTTCCGAAAAAGCAAGCTTTCTTCAGTTGAATCATCTTCTCCTTTCACAATAACTGGCCGTCGTTGATAAGGATATGCAACAACTTTGTGAGATTGATGGGTATTCTTCGAATCAGACAGCATTTTGCAGTCTAAAACCCCTCAGATCACTTAAAAAAAGAAACAAATAACTCAACCTCGAGATGACTAAAAACAGATTTCTCGGACAAATAAGATGCTAATGGTTGATTGATCCAGTTGTAAATCAGAGAAGAGATAAAAAAAGTAACGCCTACAGTTTTAAATAAATCAATAAATATGATTTCTATTAGAGTAATATCAGAGTATTTGAAAAATCGAACTTTATTGATGTGTAAGGTAAATTTCGAAGAAATTCTTTTCCTTTCTACAATCTCAACAGTTAATAAGTGCTTCAAGAAGACATCGGATTATACATGAAAGAAGAAGGATAAATGGCATTCCCTTTATTAAAGTGGATTATTGAAACAATTCAAGTCTTTTTCCAATTTATTTTTTCTCCATTATATGGTGCAGAGAGTTTATATCAACAATCAACACAACATCAATATTATCGTGATCCTGAGGAGGATTTAGATCCAGTTGATCTTAAAAAGCGTATGTATGATCGTTTTTCGTACTATGGGAAATTTATGAGATTTTCTGGAGAGAAAGTCCATCCACCACATATTCAAGTCGCAACACTCCATCACAATCCAGCCGCACTCAATAGCCCACCACACTACAACATCTCTCTCCCACGACCTCATCACTTTGAACCTGACCAAGCACGTCAAAGAAAAGGCAGTCACGCCAATTCAAATGCCCCGAGTGCAATCGTGCACCCGTCTATCAAGGCTAGTCCAGACACACGTCAGAGGAAACAATTCAAATCACCTCACAGTACAGATCTCATTGCCTCGCCCATCGATATTTCTGCTCATAATAACCCTAATTTATCTGTCAATGATCCTTATCGGTTGTCACCCGTGAAAGAGGAGGAGAACGGTGCACTCGCTCATCCTGTCAGATCATCCCAACCCCTAACAGAGAGAACCACCGAGCTTGCGTTAGGCTTGAAAGGATCACAGCCAATTGTTACGCTAGATCGATTTTCTATCCTGTCTGTGTCTCGGAACGATCAACAGCTCTCGACATCTTCCTCTCAGTCAACACAAATCAATGCCAGTTCCTTCCCTCATCAGCACAATGCTCCCAGCGCCTCTCCTTCCCCTGTACTCGCTAACCCGATCCCTAACCCACCAATCAGACGTCATGATCCCTCCCTACCAGTTATTCCCTATCAAGACATCACTTTCATCCAATCCATCGGCACCGGAGGCTTCGGACAGGTCTGGAAGGGTCTTTGGAAGGGCACTCCAGTTGCAGTGAAGTCATTAAGTCAAGTTTGTCAAGCATCTTCTGTGCCTGATAAAGTTCTAGTCTCCTTTGAAGAAGAAGTGGCAATGTTGGCCAGGCTTCGTCACCCTAACATCTGCCTTCTATTGGGAGTATGTCTCGAACCTTCTCATCGAATGATTATAACGGAACTAGTGCCGAGAGGGTCTTTATGGGAGGCGTTGCGAACTCCAAATCTTTTTCAGGTATTCTTCTCTCCACACTACGAATGACCTCTGATCTCACCTGATGGTGTTTGGAATGATTAGAGCGATGGGAAGTTCTTCTGGCCTGTCTGGGTGATAAAGAAAGTGTTGGAAGGAGCAGGAAGAGGATTAATCTATCTCCATAGCCATAACCCACCAATCATCCATCGAGGTAAATCCAGCGTTCGCTGATCTTTCAATTGATCTTCACGATCTACCGTTTTATAGACCTGAAATCACCGAACCTATTATTGGATGAGAGCTTTAATGTCAAGGTAATTAAGATGTTTTTTTCTTGAATAGAAAGCTGACTTTCTCATAGATTTGTGACTTTGGTCTTGCCAAACTTCGAGATCTTACGACCATTCTTACTGCGAATGTCGGTACAGTTCAGGTAAATGAGAATTGAGTGCGACGAAACTCTGCTGAATTCATGAATATAGTGGATGGCACCTGAAGTGCTAACAGGAAATGTATATAGTGAAAGTGCTGATATCTACAGCATGGCATTAGTAAGTTCATGTTTCTTGAAGTTTGCTGTTTCTGATCTTATTCTTGCTCTTTGCAGGTCTTATGGGAGATGTTCACCGGAAAATGTCCGTATGAAGGAATGAAGCAAGTCGAGATTGCACTGGCGGTAGTAAATACTAATCTTCGCCCTTCATTACCTTCTCGTTGCTCTCAAGATCAGATTTCTTTCATTCAGGTTTGTGATTGCGCGATTTATGTGTGAAAACTTGTTCTAACCATCAGAGATAGAAGTGTTGGTCATTGAACCCACAAGAACGACCATCCGCCGAAATATTCGTGCATGAAGTTAATCGAGTATTTGTTTCATAGCTTTTCTCTATGAGATGCTATAATATAGATGCAATTGTAGTTATTAATGTTTGTTTGTATATAGCTAAAAGTACTATTGTTTTCAGGAGATTATGTCCTTTCTGATTAGAGTTATTGGTTACTTTATATACTCGACTATCAATTTGGTTATGGAAAGAAAAGTGATTCGACAGAAAGTAGCTAAAACAGATAGACAAGGCGAAGAACTACTAACTACAGTAAAAGAATGGGGAAATGCAAGAACTCCAGAAAATCGAATCGGATAACATTCTCATATGCTTATGAAGTAGAAGAGACAGTGGAAGTTGGAGATCAATCGGCTCTTTACTATGAAGTCTTTATACAGCTTGAATGGTCTTATCTTCACTCTCCACTCTACTCCATAAACATATGAGAATGAAATGCCTGAACCGATCTTACTTACACAATAAAAAGAGTAGAGAACAGAGGTAAAAACAGGTATGAGGATTAGCTAAGTAACATACAAAATTGAAAGGATGAGTACTTCGAAGTATTTGTAAAATTAATATGTTTTCTCCAGTGGATGATAGTCGTTGAGATATCGGAAGAGTTCTTCTTCCTCTTCCTCCATTTGATGCAACGATACAAATATTTCCTGGTGATCTACTTCGTTGGTATTATTTGGATGTGAAAGATCCAGTGAAATTTCTCTTTCATCAAATACCGTTTCTTTTACCTGCATAGGTTTGGCCTTAATTTCATTCTCACAGTCATTGGATGGAAAGTTCATGAGCTTTTGCCATTCACAATGATTATCGTCGCACTCCAATAATATCATTGATAAGTCAAGATCGTCTTCTAATCCAGTGGATAAACCAATTCCTTCCACCTTTGAGGAACTCTCTGCGCTAGGGGATTTGACAGAATCATCATCTAATAAACATTCAGCTGTGGTTGAAGAACATTCTGATTGTTCAGAGATAACACTGCAAGATCTATTTCGAGTGTATAGAGATAAATCTAACTGACAATTGATATCTGAGGTCGTTGATTGATCTGAGGCCTTTACTTCATTGATTCCCTGCATTTTCTCGATTGCACTTGTCACAAAAGTAAATCCATTCGATGGGAGAGTCAAGGAGTTCGATCTCTTCTTCATCTCGGGAACAACTTCCATTAAATGACCCTTTGGTTTGTTGCTTAGCAGGAAGCTTTCACTAAATGAAAAACTATTCCATTGCGGATGGCCTTTCGGCTTGATTTTTCGATGTTTCTTCTTATCCATCATGTTTTGTGCTTTGTTTGGCGATCTTAATGAACTGGGAAGAGTAATAATTTCATTTTCATCACCAAACAAGCTCGAAGACATTTCATCATCATTGAAAGATCTACAAACAGTAGGGGAAGAAGGATAAGAGTTGTTTTCTTCGGTCCATTGATTAAAAGAGCGCTTTCTCAGTGGTGTAAGCAGGGTTTTCGGACTCATTGGAGGAAAAGAAGCAGCAACATGAAATGAATTGGTTGAAGAACAAATATGATTCCCTTCCAAAGGTTGATGACATTTCATGCACTTGAGTGAAGTCTTAATAGGAGAAGAAATATGTAATGGTTTCCTGACAGGAGTGGTCGGTGGAGATAATTTTGATTCTTTTAATGGAGGGAGAGAAGGGGGCCCAAAAGACAAAATTTGCTGCAAAACGCTCACTCCTCTGTATGTAATAGTTAGTAATATTTGGAAACTAAAGACGAGAGTACCTTAGAGCGTTACAATTAACAACGGGACAATCTTCCAACTCGCAACCAGAAGCATGATGTTTGATGAGCTGATTCACATACTTGCAAATCTCACATTCATTAACTTTGCAGCTTTTTACATGAAACATAGTTTGCTTTAGCGCACTACAAGATTTGAACAAGACTGCATCACTGTGACAATCACCAAAGCAATAGGAAGCATGTAACAAGAGATCCATCTCATCTATTCAAAAAAACTGTAACTGTTGAGATTGAAAAATAATCCTTTTTTAACTTTACAAAAAAGAATGTCATTGGTCCCTCTTTAATATTAGGACCGATGGCCTGAATAATTTATATTACAAATGACATGCTTTCACTCAGCCTCTGGTCCGTGATTCCAACCTAAACCTAAACGATCAGTCCAACCTTTCGGCGAACACCATGTTTCGTCCGCCAACAGCGCAAAGCGGAAATTGGCGGAGATCGCGCGATTTTACGCCACCCGCCTTGTTTCGAGCTAATGATTTCATCCTTTTTCTGTGTGTGATTTAGTGATAGTTTTTAGTTGATTTTTTCTTGCTATTATCCTCGGTTAAGAAATGAGTTCCAAGCCTAACAGTGAATCTAGTCGCCAAATCAAGCAGATGGTTAATTTCATCATGCAAGAAGCCCATGAGAAGGTCAATGAAATCAGAATTAAGGTAAGCAAAGATCTGACTCTCATGATAACTCTTATGACGTTTGGGAATATAATTTCTCTAATTAGACCGAGCATGATTTCAACATTGAAAAGCAAAACTTAGTTCATAACGGAAAATTAAAGGTTCAAGAAGATTATACCCAAAAACAAAAGGATTTGGAAGTAGAGCAAAGAGTGTAAGTTCTATGTCCCAGTTGTTCTTACGTCCATCATTAATCAAAATTCCTCATTATAGCACACGTTCCTCGGCTGTTGGATCTTCCAGAGTGAAGAAGATGAAGGCTAGAGATGATTTATTAGAGGTAATATTCCATGAAATCATCTTACGAACTTCCTCACGATATTATTGATAGCAACTGAAAAAGGAAACATTAGAGAAGCTTGCTACTTTTTGCAGATCTGCAGAGTATCCAAATTACTTAAAGAAATTAATTGTGCAAGGATTAATCAAGATCGAGGAGTCTGTCGTTGAGATTCAGGCTCGTGCTGAGGATAAACAGATTGTTGCTAGAATCGTAATACTATTGCTTCTTATTCTTAGCACTCTATTTATCTTTCTCGTTGTTCTCAATAGTTAACTGAGGCTGTGAATGAATTCCGAACATTAATGACCAACGCTGGTCATACTGTGAACCCTCGCGTCACTGTCAGCGAGACTGCCATCCCTGCCAAGAATTGGTAAGATCTCTTTTGAATTCATCTTATTCTATGGTTTCAAGCTAACAATGTCATTTTTATAGTAATGGTGGTATCATTCTTACTGCTTTAAATGGAAGAATAGTGTTAAACCAAACCGTTGACGAGTAAGTC
>VKHI01000762.1:3077-13828 GCA_015145745.1 Poterioochromonas sp. DS
GTGTGTGTTGTTTCTCTTGTTTGTGGATTGTTGAGGTTGATCTACGAATCAACACCTTTATGAATTTAGGATTTGTGCATCTGCGCGCTTTGCGACTTTGCGCTCACTCTCTCACAGAAAATTCCCAAATACCCAGATTCTTCTTAACGTAACGAAAAAGTGTGAGAGTTATACAGTTAGATCACTTACTACTTGTGTTCTTTGAAACGATTTGAAAGGCAACCAGTGCAATTGAGCAAGCCAATATTCAGGAAAGATCTACGATTAGTCTTGTTGGAGAAGATATTTTTTTGTGGGAAAGTGAGGTTTTAAAGCATTATGAGTTTGAATCTGAGTGTTAAAAAAAATGATCTTAATTCGGATTCGATTATTACCGTTATTTGTCAATTAGTTAGCTTTCTCATTGCTAATATTGTGAAAACAGAGAAAGAATGGAATGATTGGGGTTATCCATTCCTGCATATTGTCTTCGCTTCACAGTTTCCTAATGATGATGAAAGAATTCACTTACTACAAGACTTTCAACAGCAGTTCTTCCCGTTAATAGGTCATGGGATAGCATTATGGATAGAAGAGAGTATTCATAACACAAATCAGGCTCCAGAATCATTGGAACATCATCAAAATCAAGGTATTGATGATTATGTATTTATTAGTTCATTAGAAGAGAAATTAACAAAAGTATTAAGTAAATATTTATTATATCAATCAAAAGATATTGAAAATCATTTAATATTATTTTTCACTAATTTTTATCAATATTTAGAGAAAATTGAACATTATTATGATTCAAGAGAAAGAAATATTGCTCGTAAAGTATGTCAAATGTTAAACCTTTCTGCACATCAATTTAGTGATCTTGAGCGTGATCTTTTATTTTCTAAAGGAGAAGATGATAATAATTCTTCTAACACACTGTTTCCTAGTGAATCAGTACCGGATGATGTCAGACAATACCCCAAAGAAGAGAAGGGAAATGATTTGTTTTTAACACTTTTCCATCAACATAGTCATGCGATACCTCGTGAATCTCTTCTTGTCTCTTACCGAATGTGGAGAGTTGCTTTTATTGCAGCAGGTGGCGGTGCTATGGTTGGGATTGCGGGATTTATTGCTGCTCCTTCTATCGTGTCTACTGTGATACCTGTCCTCTGCAATGCTGCCACCTTCACTCAGCTGTCAGTAACACTTGACACTTTTATAAGCTATGTCGGCATTCTCACTTATCCCTTGTTGCCGAGTATTTTCACAACTTATGGTGCTACAGTTGCAGGGACAGTAATGATGAAGCGAACGGCGGCAATTAAAGACTTTGAGCTCCAACCTCTTCATATTCACCAAGATGAGAACCATCGTCAGAATCTTGAAGCTTTATATGCTCAGAAAGATAAGACAGGCATTTCAATATTTATATTGGTTAATGGGCATGTAGAGAAGAATGTTGATGCAAGAGTGATGTGGGGAGCTAACGGTGCTGATGTTGTTATTAGTGAACAGACTGTCACTACATCTATTGCAAAGAAAACGTCTTCGTCTAATGTTAAAGACTTGGCAGAATCTGAAGAAATTGTTGTAGCGAAAGAGGGTCATGTTGATGTCAATTATCATTACCCTGGCATCATTTCATCAACAATCCAAGAATTGCAAGTCGAACTGCTTGAGGAGAGTAAGCTCATAGCTGAGACAATCGTTCAATCTATTCATGTAATAACATCTAAAGAGAAAGAAAGTCTAGCGATTGCTCGTACAGAATCCTATGAAACAGTCGAAAAAGAGGATCAAATCGAAGAGGAAGAGGAACTGGAAGAAACAGAATTGCATGAATGGGAAGAGTTAGAATTCTCATATAGTAAAGGATGGTGGAAAGAAATTCTTCCATACGGCGAAGAATATGTTTTATCATGGGAGAATGATTTATTATCTCATTTAACTGAATCATTTTTAAGTATGATTAAACATAAGATATCATCAAAGATTATTGGACATTTAAAAGATTTCTTTTATCAACAGATTACACCATTACATGCAATAAAAAAGAGTATTGGTCTGCCTAACTTAGCTTTAGCAAAGATTAAGCAGTTAGATGATGTTTGGATTATTGCAATGGATCGAGCACTTCAAGGTGGTAAGCTTTTAGCAAAGATTTTACTTAAACAGTTCTTACAACAACGAGGGAGCGATAATAATCAACAAACAGCTTCTGCTAAACCAGTTCTTCGACCTGTTACATTGGTTGGTTATGGAATGGGTGCTCGACTCATATATCATTGCTTAGATGCATTATTAGAAGAAAGTAAACAACTTGATGGTGGAGAAGAAGCGATTAAAGGAATTATAGAGAATGTTGTATTAATTGGTGCACCAGTGAAAATCGATATTCTAAAATTTCAATCATTTCGTAATATTACTTCATCAAGATTGATCAACTGTTATTCACGTTATGATTGGATTCTAGCTCTTCTCTATCGTTCAAAGGCATATGAGTTTTTGATTGCTGGATTATATCCGATATATCTCCCTGGGCAAATGCCAGAACCAACGACGATTGCGAATCAGAAGCAGCAGTTGTTTATAGAAAGAGTGGAAGCGAATGAAGAGGAATCTAGGCTTTCATTGAATGTGAGCATGATGGATGCATCACAGATTGAAAAGATGGAAGAAAAAGAAGCAAAGTTATTAGCAGAGAAAGAAAAAGAGTTGAAAGCAAGATTAAAGATGATTGAGAATGAATATAAAGTGATTGAAAATTATGATGTAACAGATCTTGTTTATCTTCAAACAGATTATCCAAAAGTATTACCAGCAATTATGCAATTAATTAATTTACAACAGATCTGATCAAAAGAGTAAATCAGGATATAAAAAACCATCTATTTCAGGTTGACCATCCGAAGAAAGAGATTTTCATAAATTATAGTTTTTTGTGCTTTCAATACAATCTTTTATATTTCTTCAGAGAGAATAATTGCACATTCCAAAGTTACAACAAAATCCCTTCCTAGATTCTCAAAATGATACAGAAAAAAATCCCTACCAAAAGAAATAAAATTAAATGAAAATAATATTCAACACAGGCTAGATTTTGAGGGATTTGGGAAGCGTAAAATAATGAAATCTCAAATCCGAAGACATCAAGCACAATAGACAAACAAACATGACCACAAGCTCAGATCCTCCATTAAACTTTCCTGATTATGAGAATAGAGATTATTATTTTACTATTGTAAATTCAAAGACAAGACCAAAAGATTTTGGTGATTTTGAATATGATATTCATGTCTATTTTAATACATTAGAAGAAAGAAGTAAAGCATTAGCTTTAAGAAATCTTATGAGAGAAATATTTGCTGGAAAGCATGTTTATCTTGGTGAATTAATTGATCTTCCAATTGGACCACATTTAGAGCCAATGTGGGAAGGGAATTTCTCAGTAGATATGATGGTTGAAGTCGTACAATGGTTAATGGAAAATCGAGGTGATTTAAAGATATTAATTCATAAATTAAGTGGTGATCCTCTTTGGGATCATACAGCTGGTGCATTATTTATGGGTGATAAAGCACCATTAAATGTTTCAATTTTCCGGAAATAAAGTGAAACATTTTCTCATTCATCGGAGGATGTCATCGGATACCATCATCATTGGGGTTGTTTAAGAAATGCACATTACAAAGGGTTCAAATTTAATAAATGTTGTGGACATTTTCAAATTAGAGTTTAGTGGTTGTTTCTCTATTTTTTCTTTTACTGTAATAGTTAGTTAATGTTTTTAGAGACTGTAGTTGAATGGAAGTTAGAAGTAGCATAAATAGGAAATCGTCATGATCAAAGAACAGAAGAGAAGAGAAGAAAACAAACAAATATCAAATTTTGAAAAAGATTTCTCAGATGATCTGAGATGTTATTATGGAATAGGATTTCTTTAAAATAAATCGCAAAACGTTTTCTTTTATTCACGCATCTCATTGCAGGGTAGAATTGTCTTCATCTTCCTCATTACCCTCATCTCCAAAGAAACTTCGTAAAATACCAACATTATAGACACTACCAAGATCATCTTGGTCCAAGACCCATGTTAGAAATTTTGAATCAGACATTTCTGAGGCTCCCTCAAGATAAGTATCAGAATTGGAGAGATGTTTATCTGTTTCCACAGGTACGGAAGCCGATGTCATCGTCTCCATAATTTCCACCCCCTCCCTATCTTCTTGAGTGTTTATAGCTGAGGACAAAGCTGTCTCAATTTGAGGAATCAGCTCTGATGATGAACAGTTTTTTGGTTTCTTGGCTTTTGCAAAGTGTTCCACAGACTCATCAGATTCAGGTAATACTATCTGAGCTTGTAGATTCCGACCAGATTCTAGGCCTCTTCTTTTACGGTGAACACATGTGTAAGTTGTTGCGGTAATTTTGAACGGTCCTCCGTTTTCTTTCATTCTTTTCCCTTCATCTAAGCAAATTAATTCCCGTGCAGTTCTTTCACTAGTTTGAGCGCCCCCAGACTTGAGCGGTCTAGCAGTTCCATCAAATCTCCCTCCAATAGAAATTAAAAGTTCCAAATTCTTTTCAATTGGAATAATTAAGAGTAGAATAGAAATATAATTATGAAAAGTTAAAAGTCTTTTCATTTTCACTTCATTTGTGTAGAAAGAGGATTCTATTTTACCTCGATCCATCGTTGCGCTTAACTCTACTAATGACTCATTCAATGCTGTTTGTTCATAATTATAAATGCATTCAGTAATGACATGTTTCCGATCAATAAGAAGTTTCAATAATAAAAGTAAGACAGCATAAAACATTTGTTTGAATAGTTTGGGATCTGAAGCATCAAAACTTGCAAATCTTTTGGTAAAAAGATTACGAACAGCATCATTACTCACTTCAGAGAGTTGACTCATTTCTGTAATCATTGTATTTACTATACTTTGATAGTCTGTCAAACGATCAAAGATTAGATCTGGGAAAGCATGAGTAATTTTATTTTTAATATCTTCCACATCATCTATCTCCAATAATCCGAAGACTGGATTAAAAGTTTCCATGACTTTACAATTATTGGGCTCTTTTTAATGAATTATTTGCAATTTTTTCCCCCTCTTGAAAGGCATTTATTTTATGTTCTTCTTGCAAGAAATGGGAAAAAATCTCACTGTCTTAAAAGTCGAAACCTTCCGTCTATAGGTTTTCTTTTAAATTTGCATCGCTCAAAATCATGCACAATCACTGGTAAGGTAAAATTAGAAGAAATCGAATTTTGCGCGATCTTTCCTTCCTTGTTCGGAAGAAAGAGAAAATGATGTTGTTCGACTTTCCCGTCGATCTTCACTTGGAGATCTTATCATATATTAGTTTTGCGGACAGATTAGAGTACGCGAGAGTCACTAAATCATTTTGTGCCGAACTGATGAAGCGACTCCGAATTATTGCAATTTCTAAAGAGAAGACAGAGTTTGTAACATCTGAATCTTTTCGTAAGAAGATCATGGGATTGATTCTTGATCCCTATCAGCAATTAAGACTTGATTTGTGTTACAATCCTCGGAGTCGTTCGTTTATCTCCTTTTCATCGAATCTTGTCTTAAACAGTCTGAGAATTAATATCAAGGATTTTCTACAAGTATTTCCAAAGATCCGTAAACTTCAACGTCTGTGGTTAACCTGTAGAGAAATGGGAAATGAAGACATAGAAGATGGAATCCCTCATATACCAGGTCTACAGAAGCTGACATTAGACCGATACTCTCATTCATCGCTACCTCTGATGTCGTTACGAAAAGATGATATTCCATTAAGCCATCGTTTAGATTTAAGAAGTCTTCGATATCTGATGCTTCATAGTTGTCCCTCTATAAGTGACGTCAGTAGTCTCGGTCATGTTTATGAGTTGCGTTTGATAGATTGTTCTTCTGTGGTTGATATTGCAGGTTTAAATCATAATGAGATCATAGTGATAGGAGCATGTCCTGTCCGAGACTATTCGAAGTCATTTCGATACAGCAGAGTCATAGATGTAAGTCTAATGGGAAGTAGCGTAGTTAAAGGTATCCATCTCAATAACCTTGAAGCAGTTCAATCTCTCACAATCGATTTCGATTATACTCCTATTCCTGACCCTTTATCCTATGCACATAACTTACCTTCTTCCTTACTATACTTGAGTTTGAAAGTTATGAGATCAGCTTTTTTTGTTCCTCCGAGTCATTGTTTGAAAGAGATCAGTTTCTCTGGATGTCAAGATATTTCTTTACAAAACCTCAAGAACGTTTCATTAGTGAAGATTCACTTTTATCGAGGCTTATTATTAGACTGGAGTCAATTGCAGGATAATAAGAATGTTGAAATTTCGTTGTGTCCAGGTTTCAGTAGTGGCAAACCGTTGGGAAATGTGAAAAGACTAACATTGGTCAACAATAATCTTGATCATATGGAAGATCTTACCAATGTGACTCACTTGAAGCTTCTCTCATTTCCTCTGACACTTGCACAACAAAATCCTTATATTTCAACCTCTGCATTAGCAAGAACATTATTTCCTACTGCTGCCCATTTACGAGAAATTGAAATTGATATGACCTATCCTACAATAGTAGAAGAAGCTCTCTTACATCATATTAGAAATTATTTACATCTGAAACGGATAATTATTAATCATACAATTTCTGATATAAAGAGTTTAAAATCTCTTTATCAGATGTTTGTCACGAGTTTTCGTCGATTCTATGATGTCGAGATGATTGTACCATCCTTTCAAATTATATTATTATTAAAAGAAAAGAAAAAGGAGAAGAAAGTTGAAGAAAATAGATTATTTTCTTTCACTTCTGTCTCATTTGTTATTACTTCAATTGTCGCTTTTGTAATTGCTTCAACAACATTGTCAAGGCAATAAAAAAAGAAAATATATGTACGATCGTTCTCGGGAAAAACGGTTGAGTGACGAAGAAATTGGATTCTACGATTACCAAAAATATTCTTCTTGATTATGTGCAAGAGCTGTATGTGAACAATGGACGAGCTTTTTTTCAATCTTTATGTTCCGCCGCTGTATCTGTTTTTGTTTGTGTGTATGTGCATGTCTGTTTTTGTCTTTGTCTGTGATTGCGACTGTGATGTATGTATATGTATGGGTTCAATGTGTTCTTTTATGTTTTGTTTGTTTTGTTCGTATGTGTAATTGCTAAAGTCGTTCTATCTTTTCCCATGCGTAGTTTAAGAAAGAAAAAAAGGAAGAGATAAATTATAAGAATAATCAATCAACATTTACAGGAAAGAACTAAATATCTTTCTTGCTAAGAAAATTCTTGACAAACAAAACGAGTTCTAAACTTTAGTAGATCAAAAGAATACGAAAATGAAGAATCACCAAATAAATTTTTAATAATTTGTTTAGTTTGATTTAACGCTAGACATGAAAGGATACATGTGCACCGAAATACAACAGTACCCAGTAAAGTAAAATTGCAAGAAATCGTATCTTTGAGAGTCAGTTGTGAAAAAATAGATGTTGTTCGTCTTTCCTGTCGATCTTCACTTGGAGATCTTATCATATACTTGCTATGTAGACAGATTAGAGTATGCTAGAATTAACAAAACGTTTTGTGCTGAGCTTATGAAACGCATTGTTGCAATTTACAAAGAGAAGACAGAGTTTTTGACATCTGAGAAGATAATGGGATTGATCACTGATCGACAGTTAAGGCCTGAATTATTCTACAATTATTGTGATCATTCAGAAAGTATCTCCTCATTCTCATCGAATCTTGTCTTAAACAGTCTGAGAATTAACATCAAAGATTTTCTACAAGTGTTTCCGAAGATTCGTAAACTTCAACATCTGTGGTTAACCTGTAGAGAATTGGGAAATGAAGACATAGAAGATGGAATCCCTCATATACCAGGTCTACAGAAGCTGACATTAGACCGATACTCTCATTCATCGCTACCTCTGATGTCGTTACGAAAAGATGATATTCCATTAAGCCATCGTTTAGATTTAAGAAGTCTTCGATATCTGATGCTTCATAGTTGTCCCTCTATAAGTGACGTCAGTAGTCTCGGTCATGTTTATGAGTTGCGTTTGATAGATTGTTCTTCTGTGGTTGATATTGCAGGTTTAAATCATAATGAGATCATAGTGATAGGAGCATGTCCTGTCCGAGACTATTCGAAGTCATTTCGATACAGCAGAGTCATAGATGTAAGTCTAATGGGCAGTAGCGTAGTTAAAGGTATCCATCTCAATAACCTTGAAGCAGTTCAATCACTCACAATCGATTTCGATCTGACTTGTATCGACCCTTTATCCTATTCATACATTTTGCCAGCGTCCTTATCATGCTTAACTTTGAAAAATATGATATGTTCTTTGTCGCTCCTCCGAATCATGGTTTAAAGAAGATCATTTTCTCTGATTGTTACGATATTTCTGTACAAAACTTACAGAATATTTCATTCTTGAAAATTCACAATTACCACGGCCGAGCATCCATCGATTGGAGTCAATTGGGAGATAATAAGTATGTTGAAATTTCGTTATGTACTGACTTTAAAAGTGGTAAAGTTTTAAGAAATGTGAAAAGACTAACATTAATCAACTACATTCTTGATCATATAAAAGATCTTAAAAATGTGACTCACTTGAAGCTTCTTTTCCCGAATATGTTACCTTTTCACCAAAATGCTTTTATTTCATCTACAATAATCAAATCGTTATTTTCTACTGCTGACCTTTTACAAGAATTGGAAATTGAAATGAATTTTCCTACTTCTGTTGAAAAAACTCTCTTATATCATATTAGGAATAATTTACATCTGAAACGAATAGTTATTCACCATACAATTCCCGATATAGAGAGCCTAAAATCTCTTCATCAGATGATTGTTAAAGATTTTAGGAGTTTCTATGATATAGAGATGATTATACCATCTTTTAAGATTATATTATTATCAAAGTCTAATCGTGATCAGTCTATTACCAAGAGGAAAAATGAAGAGAACATTTTATTTTCTTTAACTTCCATTTCCTTCATGATTAGTTTAATTATTGCTTTCTTTATTACTTCAACAAGAGAATCGAAAGAATAATAACGAAAGAACAAAATATGCCGTGGGATTCTACGATTATCTTATATAATTACATTAGAGGAAAAATTTAATACACAATGACGATTTACAAATGTTAATATATCAGAAGAAGAAGATGACGAAGAAGAAGATGAAGACGAATCAACAAATAAATCTTTAATAATTTGTTTTGTTTGATTAAATGCTAGAAAATGAACAGATACATGTTCTTGATGTAATGTACTAATATTACCAACTTTAGTATTGACAAATAATGGTATTGTTAATATATAAGTATGTTCTAATGCTAATGCAAAAATATAATTATCTGCTTGATAACCCCGTGATGATTTAATACATGGTGTTGGACCATCATAATTCGTCATGAAAGAAGAAGATGACGATGATGGAGTCGTCGAATTGCTTATTGTTTTATTACAACAAAAATCAGGTACACAGGTATGACGATAATAACCAGCAATAATATTAGCAGTATATAGTTTATCATATCTTTTATTCATGATTGTATGGGAGGAAGTAAACAATTGTGAAAAGCGCTTTTTATGGATTATATATGCACCAGCACACCAATAATCATCATTTTCTTTTCGTTTTAAGAATAATTGTCTTTTATGAGTATAATATTTATATAAATGTTGGATGATATAATAGTTGGATGTTACTAATTGTAATATAATGAAGTCTTTAGGTAATTGCTCATGTTGTAATAGTTCTTGGAAATTAATTTCTATTGCTAATTGTAAATCATCTTCTAATATTAGGATGTATTCTTGTTGATGGTTTTTATGGTTACTATGTATTGCTTTATAGATGGCTGTTAGGTGTGATAGGGTGACTGCTAGTTCTTTTATCGAGTTTTTCGGACGTCCACAATGTCCTGTGAGAAGAATCGTTCGATTGGTTGGAGATGAAGGAGAGGATTGTTGATGTAGCTGTTGTTGTTGTTTTATTTCTTGTATTTTAGCAATGGTTTGATTCTTAGTCATTGCTTTACATCCTTGTGGACGTGATAATTCTGTTGGAATCACAATATTCGATGGTGTAATAGCACGTATAGGATAATTATTATGTAACCCATAATATTGAAGATAATTTTGCATCATAATCTTACGATCAATAGATGTTTCTAAATTAATCCAATAAATATCAATAAATTTACGATTAATTTCATCATATTTCAATTGACATGATGAATTTCTTGTATTATCTAGAAATTCTTTATGATTTCCATGATGATTGTTGCCATTGATAGCACAGATTAGAAGTAATATCAGAACAAATCTGAACGTCATAGATCCCCATGTTGATCAAATCAAAAAATGCTTTACCGGTAACATCTGCCGGTTGGCCGAACGGGCCGTTTACCAAGTGTAAAAACAAAAAACGCGTTTATCTATCAAATAAACGCGACACAAAGTGAGATTTGTTTGGGGGGACTCAAAACGCGAACTCCTCCACTAATTTCGCATCTTTTGTGATTTTGATTGCTCGACTAGATCGAGAGGTAGAGAAATTGTGTTCGGTGGATCAGTAAGGGGAAGATGGCTTGTTGTCTAATGTGTCCGTGGGATAAAGTAGATTGGAATAGGGAAGGTGGTTTAATATGTTGTAATTTACCTTGTGGTGATGATGCAGCGAAGCAAAATATTACTAATTGGTATGTT
>VKHI01000763.1:0-10911 GCA_015145745.1 Poterioochromonas sp. DS
ATTTGCCCCTGTGTCTATTGTCTAGTTTGTCAGTGACTTGTAACATAACTTAATTGCCTTACCTCCAATTCTATTTGAAAATACAATTAACTGCAAAACAATTAGGTAATATGATAGGTGAAGTATTTGTTATTAGACATGATGTCAATTTACATAATGAAATATTAAATATACCAGATTATTTTTGGAAAGAAAATAATGTTGAACCATTATATCGTATGACATCAATGTATTTAGAGATGGAAGAAAGAACTGAAGTATTAAATAAACGATTAGATTTATTAAAAGAATTATTAAATGTATTACAACGTCAACATGAAAATTCTCATAATATTAAATTAGAATGGATTGTTATCTGGTTAATAGTGATATCCGTGGTGTTAGATGTATTTTTAATTGTTGGGAAGTTATTGGATCTTTGGGATTAAGTTTAGGTATGTCTATTCTATTCTGTCCTGTACTTTTCTTGTTGTGTTACGTGGACGAAGTGGCCGTGACGATAATAGAAGATGGAGGAAACCTTTCTTTTTGAGACAAACCAGGTTAACGATTGAGGGTAATATTCTTTTTAGTTCGCCAGACCAGATACTGTGGCTTCGTCACGGTCAGTTTCAATCATTTTAAATATACATGTTCGATTGTAATTTTTTAAGTTAAGACATTACAATGCTGTTGAGGAAAATAATGTCTTCTATCTCTTCTATGAACTAACGCGAAAATGGACACGCGTTGAACAATCCTTCTTTATATTAATTGTGATTCATTAATGAGTTCAAAACAAAACAACCGTTATTCACTACATTGCTGTGAGGAGTAGCAAATCTTTAGGGTAGTGCATGTGAGGTGATAAGTAGAGAAGAAACAATAAGACGCTCAGCCTATTGTAAGTATTGCTAAGATGTAGTTATTCACAACAAATGCAACCTTATTCTATTCTTTGCCTTTCCTATTGGTGGAGTTGTGGGGTTCGCGTCCCTCTATCTTCGTTTTGTTGAATCTTTCTATGCACTTTCCTTGTATTTATTCGTGTAGTCAATTAACCAATTACCTAACTTCGAAGATCTTTTCATAAATTTACTCTGTAGGCTTATACAGGAAAAAAGATTTGAAGAACATGAAAGATCTTACCGCTGTGTAGAGTGAATCTCTCATTTGAAAATTTTCATGGAGAATATCGAACCATGAGTGGACAGCTAAGCTAAGAATACTTCTTTCATGGGATCTTGTCCACCGCATCACTGGTTATTTGAAAAAGTAACATCACCATGGTGATGGTGCTGGTAAGTTTACTTGATTTTCTAATAACAGAGCTAATTTCTTCTATTAGGAACAACTTCAACGGGTTATTCTCATGGAGGTTCGACTTGGATTTGTCCTTTCTTTCGGCGATCAACATTTCTGGGGTGAAATGGTTTATCGCGCTGGTTTAGGACCTAAGCCATGCTTAATCCATACCGTAACCTTAGATACTGTTATCAGCAGCTTTGAACAGTTGATTAGTGAAAATGTTCTCCAAACGGCACATGCGATGAGCGAATGCATGCATAGGAGATGATGAACGGTGTTCCAGACAGAGCATGATATGATCCTCATGGATTATCAATAACTTATCGAAAATCATCGATCATTCGATCATCTGTCCTGCCGAAACAATCGGTCATCGTTTCTTCATTGCTTGTCCCCTTCCATTTAGTTGAGTTGAGAAAATGTTTCGTTATTTTATTCGGTCATTCATTAAGTAGTACGAAGGCTATTTTGACTTGACAAGAATCTTTGATTCCTCCTTCCGGTGGAAAGGGAAGAAAAAAAGAAAAAAAGAAAGAAAGAAAGAAAGAAAGAAAATTTATTCAGAAGATCACCATTACTACCACCCAAACCAAACCATTTTGACCTGTTACTGTACCATTAGCATTCACTGTCATCGGATAACCACCTTCCGGTTCAAAGCAGACAACAGTTCCTGCTGGATCAATGGTACAGTTAAAGGAATGTCCTCCAGATCCTGTCTGTGCTCTAACTTGTACTCTTCCACATAACCCTGCTTTACCAGTCCATAAAAAGTCTGATGCATTGGAAGCATTCTCATTTCCATTGTAATCATAGAAGGTGAGTAATCCATATGAATATTCTGCTACTAATGCTTTCATACAATTAGCATAATCATTACAATTAAAGTTATCATTCACATAAAGATTCTTTTGAAGGTTTTGATCTTGATCCCATACTTTTTTCAAAATATTATAATTCAATGGCAAATAAGCAGGATTCGAGTTGCCTTGATTATAAACTAATGGAATAGTTTGATTTTGAAAAGTTGTTCGTAAAGTGCTTGATACTTGAGTGCTAGTATAGGAAACAAGATTATATCCTGTGCAGCTAATACCATTGTACACTCCATTGGATGGTTCTAGATAACCCAAAAACAAGTTAAAACCCATCGCTGGAGGGGTATAAGGGACTAAAGCGACGTAAGATCCTGTCCATGATTGAATTTGAGAAGCATTTGACCATGAACTACCATCAGAGGCTTGGACCGTAGTGCCGGTAGAAGCAAGGTACATATAATCGTTAACACCGCTTGCCCATGATAAATAAAGAAAGCTGTTAAAGCTCACAATGTTGCAAGTTTTTGCATTCCAAACGGAGGGATCTGAACTGTTTGCCCCTAATTGAATTGGTGCACTCCAGTTGGTTGCATTTATAGGATTAGTTGAAGAAGAAATCCAAAGATTACCGCTGGTATCAACGAAAGCCAGAAAAAGGGAGCTATTAAACTGCGCAATGCTGACATATTTGACTGTCGTTCCACTGGTAAAAGAGAAGACAGACCAAGTGTATCCAGTCGCGTCAGAATAAAGGATCTTAATGCTGGAAGTACTTTGATCAATGTAAGCGATATATAGAATGTTTGTCACTGAAAAGGTACAAACAGAGAGACAATTAGCGGAAGTTCCATTAAGTACTCGTGATTGTGCAACTGGCCAGGTTGTGCCATCGACAGAGTTATACACGTAAATTGTGCCTCCACCTGGTGCCGCAAACACCATCCAAAGCTTGCCTAAGAAGGGAGTGATACTTAAACATTCAGCCGCGAGGCCTGTTGCTGTGGGTGTATTAAAATTCCAAGTCTCTCCGTCAGTGGAAGTAATGCAATAGATAAACCCGGACTTGATGTAGGCCATTCTTAAGCCATTCCAGGCAGTCAAACTCAGCCTTGTAATAGCAGGAGATTGGTCAAGATGTCTCACGAAAGGGCACCATGTATTTGGTTGTATGGGAACAACAAGACCCAACGGAGCAGAGGAAAACTCATCCTCTTGTTTGTTTAATAGAATCTCAATCGCTTGTTCCTTTACCTTGCATGTGACTTTGTGAATGAGTTCATCAAGTCCTTCAATAGTTCTTTTGACAACCTTTTCATCAGAAGTATTACCATCCTCAATGATTTCAGTGATTCTGATCTTTTCAATTTCAATAATTCTTTTCATTGTTTCTTTGAATGCGAAGGAAGGAAGGATGCAAGCAAGTATCGGGAATAAAAAAGTGAACAAAAAGATTCACTAATGGTGCTTGGGTTGAAGCTCAAGAAGATATCTCTCTCTGCTTTCTCTCTCTGCTTTCTCTGTCTGCTTCATCGAATCTTACACACTCCTGTAGTGCACTGTACAAAAAGAATTCAGTTTATGAGACACTGCAGTGGATTTTATACAGTGCACGTATGGCGTAAGTGCACCTTCAACTCCGGCTGTGCGCAATCAACTACACAGGGCAACAGAAAGACGGGACAAAAGCGGTTCTTACTGCACGGGACCCTTTGCGAGATCATTAGGAAAGAAGATCTCACAGGCACAATCAAATTGAACAAATTGAAGATCTTAAGATTAGATTGTTTGTGACATTCGAGCGAATCATTCACATTGTCATTCCAAATTGCGTACAAAGAACATGTCCACAGTTTTTACACCAAAGAATTTAGATATTGAGATCTCCAGAGAACCTTTTGACGATGATCTGAAGTCTTGCACGGGAAGCTTATCAACTCTGGATGACAATGAAGATAATTGGAACAAAGTTTCAGCTGGAACTACTGTTTCTCCAAATTGTTGGCCTGAATTTACTCAAATTGGAGCAATTAATGGAAGTAATATTGCCAGTACTGTCTATTCTGGAAACCTTATCATTGCCTGGATCGGTGCTACCTCTGGTGCTATTCGAGTCATGAAAAGTTCTGATGGGACGACTTGGCCGTCTCCAACAAACCTGTTTTCTGGTGTTACGGTGAAGCAAGTAAGTATTACTGTTGCTACTATGAATAGTACCACAAAGCTTTGGATGGCATTTTTGGATGGAAACAACCGAATTCGTGTTTCTTCGTCCGCTAATGGTACGACTTGGACTACTCCTGTTATTACCACTTGGACGGCAACTTCACTTTCCATCTACGGTTACCAGACCAGTGCTTACATTGCTTTCACTACAGTTAGTAACAATGCTGTGACAATTATTTCCACTTCAAATGGATTTACAAATTCCTCTACAACTGTTACACCATACTTTGGCAAGGGTGTAAGCTTAACCACTTTTCAAAACAATTTCTATCTTGCTTATGCTGGAAATACTTCACCTCAACGAGTTTATATTGCTGCGAGTACGAATGGTACAACTTGGTCCAATACTCTTGGAAGTTCATTTTACGCGATGAGAACTAACAACACTGTGACACCTGGTCAACAGTGGTATGCCTCTTTCGGTTCTTTATCTTTATCGAGTGACTCTCAAAGAATTTATTTAGCTTTTGGTCAGTACGATGACACGATTTATGTCGCATCGACTATGGATCCAACTCAAGGAATCTGGTCAAACGCGACTCCGGTACCAAATACTTCAAATACACGCAGTGCTTGCATCACTCCGTGGACTCCTTCAGGAAGCTCGAATACTGTTTATTTATTAAGAGTAGATGATAATACACATGATGTTCAAATTGCCCCATATTACTTACTTTCATTTTACATCAATGATGTATTGGGATTGTTACAAACCACTTTTCCAACAAGCTTTTATTATGCACAAGTTGAGGATAATTATTATATCCCATTAAATGGAAATGTCTTCCAATATCTTTATACAAACTACAGTAATACCAATACATTACTTGGTAATATGAAATGTATTCCTAATAACTTTGCCTCTGATGCATTCATTACTGTGATGAAGTCGATTGTTTCCAAATACTCATATGGTGATTATCCTGATATGGATGCACCAACTTATATTAACTACTTCACAGGTGATGTTGATATTGCCTACGACTATCGCTGGACTAGTTTATCTGGACTGTGTGGATTGATTTATGCAGTAGACTCAAGTGCTCCTGCAGGTCAACAATATCGCTGCTTTAATTTTACTGTTGATATTAACTCTGCCATTATTTGTTTTGATCCACAGACTGGTACAACCATTATGCCAAGTAATGGTAAGATTAATGGATACACCCCAACTTCGATCATTTTCTAAAGATATTGGATTCTAATGAATAATCAAGGAAAGAATCAATATTCTTACTTTTATCCTTGATACAATGCTTTGTTTCATCAAGTAGTCTAAGGATTTTTCTTTTCGTAAGATTAAAAAGGACATCACCTCACCAAATCAAACACGAAACCCAAACTGTTCTACCCATCTTCCTTCAGAACATGAAAGACCAATCATCAGTAGAATGATGTAATATACAGTCACAAGTCTATCATAATAATCCTTCGATTCCTTGATTAAGTAGACAATGGCATAATGACCTGTTCTCATCAGCCGATGAGATGAGCAGATTCGTTCGCTAAATGCTCAACTATCAATATTCATAGAGGAGAGGACAGAGATAGCTACATTGATAAGCTTACAGTCGTGAAAATAGGATAGAAGTTGCTTCTTGCAGAATCTTTTTCTTTCATTATTGTATAGCTTTTTCTTCTTATCTTTTCTAAGATGGTAAAGTTGGTTTTAATGCAACAAAGGTAATTATTGGGTGATGCTCAAGTATAATCATATCAGAAAAGAAATTGATGAGGCTTACGGTAGGTAGGAGTCACTGAGAGGCGAGAAGAATGAAGGCAAAGAATTCAGTAAAGATACACGCCGAGGAAGATAAAATTGGATTGAAATACTTTCCTCAAGTAGTTCATCGTCATCCATCAAGAACGTTATTGGTCTCAAAGGGATATCATCCATTAAACATCTGAATTCATCGAAATTCAAAATATCTTACTTCCTCTGCCCCAAATATTTATTTGAGAATGTTTTTTCTTTTCTTCTGTTTTCGCGCCTTTTTCTTCTTCTTTTTTTGTGTTAGAAGTAGATGACTTCTAAACAATTAACTGTATTATCAGGAACCTCCTCCGCCACCTCATCAATCTGACGCAACACCGAGTGAGTCTCCGAGTAGTTTGCGCTGATCGGTGTGTTGTAGAAGTGTAGGAGAGAGATGAGGTTCGGGGGTACGTCACTCCAGTATTTCGTCGGCTTCACTTCTTTCATCTCCCAAGCCATCGCCTTGTCGAAACTTATGCCTCGTTGTCGATAAGCACACAACATCCAGGCTAATGAAGTGTCAAAGGATGTCGAGCCAGCATCGAAGAGAAAGTGTCTTTCACTATGAGGTCTGGAGAAAACCAAGCTACCGCTATTCTGCAACAGAATATACTCTCGGGAGAACAAGTTTGTTGCAGGATCAGTTCTGAGATACGAGGGTATTTTCCCTTGTGAGTTCGTGGAAATATTAGGATCTCGCTCTATCTCTGCTGCTGCTATATAACCCCTTATATCTCGAGCAAAGAACGTGAGAGGCTCGATATACTCCACCAAAGTGTCATTCCCAGCTCCACCACAACTCCTATTCACAACAAAACGAGACAGGTAGTGATCGTCGGGAGAGGATGTATCAGTGAAATTGCTTCTATGAGGCGCTGACATATGCTTCTTCACCAACTTCAACACCTTAATCGAATCTTCGTACTCCTCATAGATCACCTTTCGAATCTCCAGATAACGTTCTCTTTCTTCTTTCCCTCGCATTGCATGGATTCTTTCCACAATCGATCTGTGCTTCTCCTCATAGGCGCTGGGTTTATATTTTCTGCTAACTTTGCAAGGACCTCGATGGTGGTGCAGCTCTGCGTGATGAGGATTGGCAGATTTGTGCATAGAATGGGTGTGATAGGAGTTGAGGAGGGAGCAACAGATTGGCTTTCCATTGAACTTACAATCAAAGTTCACACTGCCTTCTCTCCACGGTTCAATAGAATGAACAATCCAAACCACAACAAATATATCTACAATTAACAATAGAAAAGAACTCATTGGAATCCGATTTTTTCGGAAGTGATTATAATCAAAACAAGAACGGTGGGAAAAATCGAAAAATCTACCACTGTTATATGAATATATGGAGACGAACCATCCTGGTTCCACCCCCGTTATTGGAATTTGCAACAAGCCAAACAGATTGAGTGAGAACTGAGAACTGAGATTTTTACTCATATTTTACGCCGCTGGAAAGACTTCTGAGTTCTTGAAACGAGAGCAGAACGTTGAAAACAAAAGACAATTGTTTTGTTATTTATAAAATATAAATAATCATACTACGACCAATACTAAAATTTCGAGCGATAACTGTGTGAACTATGATGCGATACAGACAACAAACTTGTTTGCAATATAGCATTTCTAGCTAAATAAATTAGAAAGATACTTCACTAACAATAATATTTTCATTGGGATAATCTTTACCAATATAATATTTTTGTGTTGATAATAATTCACCATTTACAGCAAATCCACTACAATCTCCTTTCTTTCCGGCTCCTAAATTAGCGGCAAGAAGTGTTGCTTGTTGACTTTTACTCCAATCAGTAATCAGTGTCTTCAAACCTGCATCACCTTGTGCTACAGCATACAGGAAATGACTAATTCCAGCTGCTCTTAACTCCTTTGCTGGATCTGGGAAAACAATATCAAAGCAGATGAACAAACCAAAATTCACACCAAAGGAAGATAAGTAAGTTATTTGAGAAGAAGTAGGAACCTGATCATAAGGGCCAATAAATGGTGTCCATTCATGGCTCTTATGATACTTTGCGACGATTTTTCCCGTTTCGTCGAAGAGAACATCGGTGTTGTATTGGTAATGATTATCACTGGGGCAGCTTGCATCAGTGGCGGTATTGCAATTCACCCAGTCAATGGTGTTAATTAAGGTTAAAATTTTATTTTCTTTTGCAGCACATGAAATTCTTGCAAGAATGCTCGTTGAAGCATAATTTGGATTATTGCAGGGAGTAACACCTGCACTTCCCTCAGGGATTTCCTCAGCGAAGGGATATAAATCAGCACGTGTGGTATTTTTCCCATCATCTGCAGTTAATCCAAATTCAGGGAAAACAATCACTTGAGCACTTTTAGATTTTGCAAGTTTAATATGGCGTTGATAAAGATCAAGATTAATTTGAAGAAGACTTTCCGGGGAATCACCTTCTTTTCCCATATAAATTTCATGTTCTGCAATAGCGCCAATATAAGAACCTGCAGTAGCAGTCATTACAATACAAGAAACAAATAAAAGAGCGGCAAACATCATTTCTAAATCAATCTATAAAACTGTTCAAGTTATTGGTGTCAATGTTCAAGTTTGGGGAATTGGGTACATTCTTGGTTCACGGTTTTGGTTCACAAAGTGCACAAACCTTGTGAAAGAAGATTCGTGGCTTTTGCTGAAGATTAGTATAGGAACGATCAAAATGCTCCACAGGATTCCTACCCTCTTGTTCTACGTCTTTACCTTCATTGGTACTGTTTATTGTGAGACTAATGTTGGACTTGATGAAAATCATCGATTATTTTCTGGCGATTTACCTAAAAATGAAGTCGCTGATGCTTTCTTAGAATGGTCAAGAAGTCAATTACAAACCTCTACCTGGCCATTAGATCATGGAGATTCTGCAAGAAGTAAATTTGTGATGGATGCAGGTTTACCAGCGGATGTTAAACAGGAAGATATCCAAGTTCAGATTAACACTGACTTCAAAGCAATTCAATGGCTTTACACTGGCGGGAAAAACTCTGAATGGATTTATGCTATGTCTGGTGATAGCTCAACTGGATTTAAGGTTAGTAAACTAAATGCGACCACTTTAGAAATTGTTCAACGATACCCTTTACAACCTGCATCATACACTGGTGGTATGGTCATTCATCGCAATGGACATGTTTATGCCATTCATACCAATGTTCTTTATGCATTTTGGAATGGTGATTTATCAAATGTTACGTGGGTTCGTCTTCCTACTGAATTAAATGGTCATTTAACCATGACTAATGGAATGATTGTCACTCATGATGGATATCTCTTAATCAAGCAATGGTCCCTTCAATTAAAGGATCTTGCACTTTATACTGGTGGTAAGAGGGCTCTTATCTATGCACAATATGGAATTGTCGCAATTACTATACTTGTTCTCGCATATTTCTTTAATCGTCGTTTTTTCAAGAAATCTAATGCCATTATTAAGGCTGGTGTGAATGGAGGTCTTTCTGTTGTTATTGGTTATTATCTTGGTAATACCATTGCATTAGCTGGAATGTTAACTCTTTTTACTGTTCTCGTTGGTCCATTTAATTGGGTTAGATTCGTAACAGATTCATGGGCAAGTCCTAACTTTGGAGGTGGTGAGTTAAAGCTTGTCGATCCTTTGACTCTTGAAGTCAAGGTTCAATCTCAATTACCTGAACGTTGCGCATTTGCTCGTATGGCTTTATCAACAATTAAAAACCCTGAAGATGGTGTGATAGAGGATGCTATTGTACTTTTAGGTGATGAGAATGTTCATCAATTTCGCTGGAGACCATCGGTGAATACTCTTTACTGGGTCAAGCCATGGTCAAGAGAGTATCGTCGAAATGGTGATGGTACTTTCCCTGGTACTGGTCCTTCCATCTACGATGGATTAACCTATTTTACAGATAATACTTTCCCTGTTGCTGGTTTAGCCGATAACACATATAAATTCTTTGCTGCATCAATTCATCGTATTCCACCAACTATCCCAACAAAGGCAGAAAATAAACAAAAGATTGATTACCGCACAGCTGGACGTTTAATTACCAAGAAGGATTATTTAAGATCAAATGATATCCCAGCTGTTCCGTCTTGGGGAAATCCTCAACATTTTGGTCAAACCAATCGTCATCCTTTATTACCATATGACAATATTCTTCCACCACGACCAAATCAACAAGCAGGTTTCATGTTTTGGTCCACTGCCATTAATCCACCTTATGAGGATCATGATGGTCAAGTTATTGTGTGGGATAGTTCTCGCTCTGTTGTTCAAGGTCGCAATCTATATGATCCGACTGAAATTCGTTGGCAATTAGCCCGTGTCACCCAGGGAGACTGTATTTCTGTTATCCCAGATCGTCATCATATCTATATGACTGATTACGGTGCAAAGAAGCCTGCTCATGTTTCTAAGTGGCTTGGAGCTATTGCTGGAGATTTCCCTGAGTTAAAGACGAATGATAAATTTTTCCTGATTTCTGATACTCGCACTGGTCAAATCTTTGCAAATGTAACTTTACCAGAGTTGGGTACCAATCCAACTTTAATTGTTCCTGGAAAGAATAATGATGTCTTTCTTGGAGCACAACGTGGACTTGTTCGTGTGTATGCCGTCCCCAAAAAGTAAAGTAATAGTCATTTTACTTTTAAGTCATAATAAGAATTTTGCCATTCGTAAAAATAGCAATATAAATAAGTTTGCCTTCGTAGAATAGTTTAATCTTCAAGAAGTAGAGCAAGTGAACTGAACTTAATAGCTTTAATTAAGACAACAATAGGTTAAGTGATTCTGAGACTCGTCT
>VKHI01000764.1:0-13776 GCA_015145745.1 Poterioochromonas sp. DS
TTGCATGATTTTGAATCAGCAGAAACTGTTGAGAAAGTCGTCGGTGACGTCGCTTTGATGGATATTTGCCAGTCTTATTTCTCTTATAAGATGTATACTGGTTGTGGTTTCCCTTATTTCGTTTTGGAAGGACCTGAATCAGACTGGACATTACTTCGTGATAAGGCCGAGCAAGCTATTAGTCGCAAGACACTTCCTGAATTTAGCTCTTTTTGGCTTTCTGCTTTACTTCCTACCCTTGATAAACTCGTTCTTGCTCGAAAGGGAGAGATTGATCTTTCCTTCTGGCAGAGCTTTTATAAGCGAAACTCTAAAGGAGGAAGTGGAGGATACACTTACGTGAATGGTTGGATCAATGTATTCTTCCCTTTAACGAACGACAACGAACAAAACCGTTTCTGTTTGCCTTACGATCAAGTGATCACGTCACCGCCTGATGGTACCAATATTCAAGACTATACAGCAGGTGTGTCTAGTGTTCCTGTAGTTTGGGACCGGTTATCAGTGATCGAATCGATGAGCTTTTGTGGAGGATTCGTTGGTGGAACTATTACGAATGGGAACGCCATCCGACCTGAAGTAGCCTGGTGGGTGGGAATCATTGATAAGGAAGCTGAAGAGAAGAAGAAAAAGAGATATTCCAAGTAATTCCTTTGCCCTGTCAACCTGCTTCTGGTTAGAGTAATGTTACTTCAAATGTTTAGTTTAGTAAATATTTTTATCAAGGAGATGTTATTACTGGTTCTGGCGTCACATCTATGCCTTTGATTTGATAATTCGCTTCTTGTGGAGTCATTTAGTTTAGTTTAGTCAAATACATTTTCACTTTTATTTATTTTCTGTTATTGTTTTTTCATATTATAATATACGCATAAATAATAAATCGGAAGTCTTTCGATCAGGAAGCAATAATAACAATGATGATGATGATAATGGACTGTCAAAAGACAGACGAAAAGTATTAGTATCAGTGGATATACAGGGAATGAAGGATTTCATGCTTACTCCACAAGGCTGTAAGTTTGGCTGAAATACTTAACGAAAGCAATTATATCATGTATATTGTCCTTGCTTTAAAAGAAGGATCTTGATACCCCAGCTTTTATGATCTTCTTCAATGGAATAACGAGCTAACAACTTCTCTACAGAGCTGTCGAGAGACCTGATAAAGTCACTTCCTTCTAAAACAATCTTTACATTATTTTTCACACCACATAACGAGGTAAGTGACATGCAATCATCTAGGTGAATCTCCTTCACTTCACCGAGACCTTCAAGAGAAGAAATTTGAGCACATCTGAGGAATAATCGTTGACATCGACCGACAGCACTGACATCAGTAATTTTATCATCGTCGATTGCGAGATCGGAGACATTTGATAGCTGATCTGCTCGTAGGGAATGCGCGCATTGACTTATATGTACAGTTGGAACACCATTGATAGGAGAGAAATCTCGGATTGGACAATTTTCAATCTTCACGATCTTATTTCCTCGCCCAAGTCCCTCTAATGACTCCAAACCTTGTAAGTTTGAGAAAGTGACTCTGTAAACTGAACCAAGAGGAGCAACTGAAATAATGTCCACAATATTTAAAAGTGAAACCTCTTGTAAGTATGATAGTCTCTCAATAATGGAGAGACCTGTCATGGAAGAGAATGATACATACTTTAAAGAGGGAGGAGGAACATCCATCCCTTCAACTCTGAGAAACCTTGATATATTTAACTTAATTATACTTGAGAAATAAGAAAGATTCAAAGTTGGTTTTTGATTCTGACAAATTATTGTAATATCGCGAGAGTTCCTAAAGCAGTTAGAATAATCAGTGATTCGTTCACAGAAGATGACTTTAACTCGTGTATTGTTATTTAATCCTTTTAATGATGTTAGCTGATTACAACTGCGAAGAGTTAGGTCATAAACGGCATCCAGTGCTGTCACATCCTTCAAAGAGTCACAATTGTTAAGTTCAATACAACGGATCTTCCTCAGTGCTGTGACATTGGCTAAGGTATGGAATCTGTTCATGGTCACTTTTTGAGTGATAGAATCGTTAAATACATCGAGTAAGGTGGTAATTGAATCATTTTCTGAGAGAATAAAGCGCTTAGCTCGTGGTAATTGAGTGAAGAAAGACAGCGCTACTCCACTAACTGTGAGATCATTGATCGTCCAATCAGGGTACTTCTGGCGAAATTTTAGTAGTATGGTCTTTGATTTAATATTAATAAGCAGTTGTCGGTGAGGACTTTGAACCTTCCCAAGAATTTCCTCTTTTGTTTCATTTTTCAAAAGGCGAAGTATTGATTCTCTGCTAACGACAATGACTTGAGTCTCCAATCGAACAGCATTCGCCTGCTTATTTGTAGAGAGGAGCTTTCCGTACTCAAAAGAAGAGAGGTAGATCTGAAGAGAATCAATTAACGCTGTTGGAAGTTGTAAAAGCAGTGATAGCATTGTCTCAATTGATTTTGGGATTTCTGTGCGAAATGCACTTTTAATAATTGCGCAAATTCAAAGTTGTGCCAAAAAGATGTGCACACTTCTTATCAAATATTTTTTCAGTTTTTTAGAAGGTATCCTCCACCTTGAAGATTGTTCTGATGAAAGAAGGCAATCCAATCCTATAAGATATTTCATAATTTAATTGCAACTATCATTCCTTTTGATTTGAGATCTTTGTTCTTATCTTTCCAAAGTTCTTAAAGCTTTCTCGAGGAATGTCAGCTGAATGGAAACCACCAGCCAAGATCGAAGAATTATTTGCCAATGCAGGAGGTAGTCAAGATGCTTCCATTAATGCAGCTACAGCAGGTGCGAGAACACAGCAAGCGTTACCTGAAGGCTCCGCTCCACTGCAACTGTATTCACTTTCAACACCAAACGGTTAGAGCCTATGAATTAGTTCATTATCTCCATAGTTCATTACTTTTATAGGTCAAAAGGTTGGAATTCTCTTGGAAGAACTAGGTGTTGACTATGATGTCCATGGTAAGTTACTTGTCCAGTACTGAAAACATCGATTTACATAAATCGTAGTTGTCAATATTGGAAAGGGAGATCAATTCACTTCTGGTTTTGTTCAAGTCAATCCTAACTCAAAGATCCCTGCTCTTGTCGACAAAGAAGGACCTGATGGACAACCCATCAACTTGTTCGAGAGCGCTTCTATCAATCTTTATTTGGCCGAGAAGTATGGAGGTCGCTTTATCCCTCACGAACCGCGGCTGAGAGCAGAGATGATGAACTGGCTATTTTGGCAGATGGGAGGGTTCGGACCTTTCTTGGGTCAGTTGGGTCACTTCTTTGTGCATGCTCCAGCTGACAAGGTAGAAGCAAGAGACTATGGAGTGGCTCGATATGGAATGGAGACTCAGAGACTGTGTTCGGTTTTGGATCAGCATTTGGAAGGACGTTGGTATATGGTGGGTGATGAGTATACATTAGCGGATATCGCTATCTTCCCATGGTTTAACGCTCTTCGAATTGGATTTAAACATTCTTCAGGAGTTGCAGCTAAGGACTTTCTATCAATCGATCAGTACGAGAACGCCAACGCGTGGGCTGATCTTATTCTAGAGAGACCCGCTGTTCAACGAGGCGTAACTGTTTGCCATTTCTCGGATGGACCTAAACCTTGGCTTAAACCAAAGGCAGCTGAAAAATAATCCTCTTTGCCTTGTCTATACTCATTTCCATGTTTTCTTTTCCGTAAATAAAAACTCGTGGTGCGTTTTGTGCTTCTGTGGCGCCCCCAAGCCCCATTCTTTCGGGTATCTTGCGGAGACTAACTGAAATATCTGCATTATGATACGATTTCTCATTGAAGTATCTGGTTTGATGTCTCATCAGCGAATTATCCTCTTAGTGGAAGAGATTGCAACAGATCACAAAGCTCTTTACAATGATAGAAGACCATGATCTTTCGTTACCAGTCAAGGCGACCAGGAAGCAAGAAAGAAGTAGAGGAGAAGCAAACACTGCACTCACCGATGCTACCTCACAAATGGATGTGGAAGATTGTAATAGCAGCATCAGCAAGCTTGATAATCTGAATCAAATCTTTTATGAAGTAGAGAACATCTCCAACACAATCGAAGTGATCTTACGTGGGAAAATCCACACGATCGATGTTCCAAAGTTTCTTACAGGTCTAGATCAAATCTATAACTATTTCCATGAAAGATGTAAAGCAGATTTCAAGGAAGTAAATGGGACAAATAAAAACAAATATTTAGAGATTGGAGTAAAACTACAAAATAAAATAAGAAATTTAAATGCAAATAATTTACAATATTTAGAGATTAGAACAGTAATTCGAGCTATCTGTTGTTGGATATTTCTTTACTTTGGAGAGTTAAATCCGAAGTCTTATTTGATTATCTTGAAAGTTTTAGCGAAATGTGGATATGATTTTCATCATCATTTAGCTGAATCATCATCGTCAGAATTATTCAATACGAAAGAGAAGATGATATATCGAGCTTTAGTCTGCTATGATACTCAATTGAAGTTATTCGAGGGTGCTGACGATCTTCAAGTATACCATCGACTTCCCCCGCTCGAGATCCAAGAGATTCGAATGGCAGTGTTTCGAAGTATTGTTGGTTCTATGAAGATCCTTTTCGATTTAGGAGGTCACCCAAACTGGATTGAAAGTGAGGAGTCGGGAAGGAAGGAAAGATTGATGTCTGAGCTTCATCGTCTCATGCAATTAGCTCGAACTCTAGTCCCTTCCCTGCATCTTCGTTACCGGATCTGTTTAGTGGAGCTGCTATTTGAAATCACACGTGAGAAGCTTTCCCAAGAGCAAGGAGTGGCGCACGAGGCGATCAGTTACTATACTTCAGCATTGGATATCCTGGAGATTCCTAATGATAGAATCCATGAGTCAGAGGATCGCGAGGAAGAAGCGTCATTAAATCGTCGTAAGCTTGATTTGGAGTCGCGAGCATATTTGGCTTTATCATTTATCCATGCTGAAAACAAGTAAGTCTTATTTCTCTCATAAGTGTGAGTCACTCTTATGGATTGTATTATTTCAGTGAGACCAGCAAGGCCAGAGCTTGTTTGGAAGCAGTGGAGAGGAATTCTCTTATCGCAGATGATATGAAAACAGCTCTGAGATTGGCAAAATTGACAATATTCTTAAAGGAAGATCATTTAGAATATGCTGAGAGCTGCTTGAAGGATTATGTTCAAGATGTTACGGTTAGTTACACGGAGGCTAAAGCTGCGGTCAGAAGATGGTTAGATCATTTCATTTTTCGCATAAATACGACTCCCGACGTTGCAGCGAAAATTACTGAAGTCTTCAAAGTATTCGCATCTCGATTTCCCAGGTATGCGGCACTGAATTCCATTTGTTGTCCTTCTAATTTCTGACTCCCTTTAGCGATCCAGAGTTTAGTAATATTCGCATTCTGCATTTACAAGCGATGGTGCAGTTTTCTTCTTCTGACCAAGGTGAGGAAATAATTGACAGAGTGAATATTTCCTCTAATTCTCGTAGAAAAATACGCATTGAAGATCTTTGAAACTGCCAATCGCATCGTCACAGATCACAGTCATGCTATACACGTGTTAACTGAAGAGAACTATTCTCTCTTCAAGTACTTGTTGTTCGATCAGCTGAAGGTGCATTATGACGCGCAAATTTGGAATGGTGTGAAGCACTGGAGTGAACTCATGTTGAAGATGATACAAGATGATGATCTCATGGTCAACGTTTATGCGATCAAAGTCGAGGCATTGATCAATTTGCAAAATTATTCAGAAGCATTAGATTGCGCTCAAGCTGCTTTATCGAATGAGGTTTCTACAAGACCACTTATCTGCTTGTTTAAGTGTTTAATTTATTTCGAGAACTTTTCAGCAGAGAATGTCTTGCAACGCTTCAGCGCTGCTCAAGAAAAGCTGAAAGTTAATTCTGGCAACTTGAATCAAACGGTGGAGGAGCAATTTGATCAGTTATCTTTATGTTGCTCAATTTGCCATGAAGCGGAAATCGCTTCCTATAGAAAAAATCGGATTTTATGCCTGCTGTTAAGACATTGGATAGAATTATATCGTGACAACCGTGCTTGGATGTGGCAAGAAACGAAGAAAATGCCAAATGATCAAAATAATATTCGCAAAGATGGTATGACTGACGAATCGCTGACTTTCCTCAAGGTTTCTTGTCATTATATTACTTACTACATCAATGAATTTACTTTCCTCGAAAATGATGATCCAAGTTCACTGCTCTCTGACTTTCTTCGATTTTTCGAGGATGATGCAAGTGCTTTGGTTACATCTGACTTGGAAAGCAAGCTTTTAACGAAGAAATACGCATCAAAAAGAGTCTATAGTGGAAATGACTTGAGCTTTATCAGCGGTGATGCGTTTGTCCTAATCCACTTGAGATCTCTGGAAGTCGTTGCACATATGATAGAGAGTATCCTCGATGAAGTTCTGAAATCGTACCCATTAGAGGTGCTAGGTGAAGAAAGTGAGTTGCATTGGTTAGGCAACGCACTTCAATCAGTTGGAATGAAGCTTTTAGAGTACGAGAAGCGTTCGACAGTAAATGGAAGAATTATCGGCGGAGATTTGAGACAAAGGAGAGAGTTGCTACTTTTGGGAAGTGCGTACATGGCGATTAGTGAACATATTTTTAGTTTCTTTATCTCTTTCAATGCAACAATCTTGAAGGAAAGAGTCAAATTACTGTTGCTCTCTTCAGCTGCTCTGTTGGATTATTGTGAACAGTCAGAATTGAGTCTTCTTGCCTTTACTAGTATGTCTGATCAAAAGGAATACCTGGAAGCGGGTCAGAAGGCGAGGCTCGCTGCGGAACGAGCCGCTGCTCTTCTTCAAATGCACTTTGATTTCGCAGACGAAGAAGACAAAAAACTAATTTCCACAGCATTGATTTTGCAATTTGGATGTTTTGACGCGATTGGAGATCGTGAACAAAGTGAATCCTTTATCCACGGCAAAATGTCTCAGATTCAATCGATGGGGATAGAAGATATGCGTGAGATTATTGATATAGTGGAGAACAGCCTTCAGTTTTCTATGGAAGCGTTGCGTATGTTGCTTCAGTGTGGTATCAGGGCTGTATCAACAAACCTAAAAAAGGTATCAACGTCTCACAATAATACACTGTTAGGCTGGATGTATTGCAAAGCCATTGAAATTAGCCCTTCTAGAAAGCAAGCGCTAGAAATGCTGCACGACTTCGAACAATACTTTAAGGCTGCGATGAAGACTTCTTCAACTTCGGACGAAAGTACGAGTCAAATTATTGAAGTTTCCACATTGGATAAAATAATTGCGATGTCTTACAACTACGCGGTTACCTTGATTGACCTTGATCAAATATCTCTTGCAGAGCAATTTCTTTTGAAGGCAATTATATTAGTGAATTATGGCTCTCCTCAAGCTCAGGAATGGCGTAGTAAAATGCAGGTAAGGCCAGCTAGTTTATGAAAAAAAATAGGTGATAATATTCGTTGAGTAGGAATCGCAACTCCACATCGATAAGCTTAAACACCGCGATATCGTTACCAAAGCTCAGGTTGTATCCTCTGCCGCGAACAAGGGAAAAACCGACGAAAGTAAATTAGGATCTGATCGATTGAAATCACCAGAGCTAGGAAAGCTCTCCCTGAATATGGATCACTTCTCAACAAGTTAAATACATGTTCTCTAATCTACATTTCCTTCAATGCGTCTATGTCTTGTTCAATTAAATAATTTCATAAAATTACGTTATATACATCATTTTTCAGTTCGAACAGTTAAGATGTGGTATCTGATGAAGTTTCCAGTGATTTTCATGGTACAGCTACTCTATCTCTGCTCCTCTTGTGATGGGAGACAAGCATGGAGTCTATCCAAGACCCTCAGATTCCCAGCAATCATCTTACAGAGCATCATCACCCAGAAGGATCGAGAGTTCATGCAAAGAGCATTGCAGCTCGCTGGGAAAGCAAAGCGCAAAACGTCTCCCAATCCTTGTGTTGGGTGTGTTATTGTTTCGGAAAATGGTACGATAATTGGAGAGGGCTGGCATGAGAGAGCAGGCGAGTCTCATGCCGAAGTAAAGGCTCTGCAAGATATGAGACAACGTGGAAGATCAACTGCTGAAAATGCCACCGCCTATGTGACATTAGAACCATGTAATCACTATGGGAGAACTCCTCCTTGCACGTTGGCTCTAATAAGGTGAAGAATCTGTCAAATGTTCAATCTCTTATAGATCTTCTCTTACAAATATACTTTATCTAGGGAACGAGTACGACGAGTGGTAGTTGGAATGGTCGACCCTGACGATAGAGTGGCGGGCAATGGCTTGAAAAGACTTCAATCGAATGGAATTGAGGTTGAAGTGATTGGGGGAGAAGAAGAACAATTTGCTGGAGATCTGAATGTTCCTTATATTCACCGCGTCATTCACAACGAGAGCTTCTCAGCAGTCCTCTTGCTCAGTTCATCGAATGCCTCAGACTTCTCTCATCCAACTGTGAGAAAGAAAATCCTTAATGAAATAGATAGACTAGATAGTATCGTATTAGACGAGAGCGCTCTTATCTCACCAATGGATGATGTGCATAAAGGCTTTCTTTCAGAACTTCTCTCTCTTTATAGTAATGTGTTCATAGTGCGGAGGTGCGAGAAGAATTCAACTGATGGAAGCTTGATAGAAGTTGTGCGACGACTATTGAACATAACAGAAGAACAGTCGACGGAAACCTGTTCACCACTGAATGGAGAGGTCGAGTTAATTGAAGTCAAGGCGATAAGGAGTCAGAGTCAGAAGCGACAATTATTCCTCTCACTTCACACTGATGCTCTCATAAAAACATATTTAAGGGAAGTTTATGGCTCGAATGGGGTTCTTTTCGTGAAGACAGGTCAGCAAGCTAACAATGTCCAGGAAGATACACAGCTTGTACTTGAAGTGATTCATGAGAAACAAAATATCCCTTCATTGAAGATCACTCGTCGGTATTGAAGGAAAGATAACCTCTCACGGGATTTAGAAATGTTGTTGATGATTAATTGTTTAAAGAGGGAAGAAGAAGAAGAAAACAGATTTGAAAGACCAGGAAGACAGAAAAATCATCGCAATATCGAACAATGCAATCTATCACCCAACATTACTGTCAGTGGGACATGAATCATAATTATACACAAAATCAGAGGACATGACATCACTCTGATGAGATTCTATTTCAATCGATGTGACATGTGATTTAAGCTTTTTCGATCTTTGTTCGTTTCGTTGGAGGACTAGAGGAGTGATCGCTCTTGTCCTTCTTCTTCTTCTTTTTCTTCTTTTCACCGGAGTCATCTCCTCCTTCTTCTGCCTCCTCGTCATTCTGAGCAACTTCCTCTGAACTCTTCTTCTCAGCCTTGACCTCTGACTTCACCTTAACCTCGCTGATGAGAGGAGCAGCGGAAGTGTTACCAGCACCTGTAAGGGACAGGTAGTCGGCTGGAGTCTGATCGTTCTTGCGTCCGTATTTATCCAACTTTCCTTCCTTGATCAAAGCCTTCTTTCTCACGGCGATTGGTCCTAAGCCCCAACGACGAGGATAAGTATCACGCTCCATGACAACACGCTTAATCTTTGCCACGACTCCGTGATCCACAGTAGCCATGACTGAGGTGGTCATCTGAGCAATACCGACAGCAATTGCCTCACCCTTGGTGGTGATCATAACGATTTCATCATTAACATCGATATCGTCGGCGAAGCGAAGTAGACCAGGAATCATGAGCTTAGCACCATAACAAATAGCATTCACAGCACTGTCCTTCACAACCACACGCTTGTAGTTCGTTAAGACGACTTCTAAAGGCATGACCACGCGTCTGAGGTAAGTCTCGTCCTTGCTCTGATCGTATTGGTATTGAGCATCGAGAATGTCGTGCATGGTAACAAGGTTCTGGTTCTCGGATAAGATACCTGATCGCACACGACGAAGCTCTTGCATATGTCCACCAGTTCCGACTAAAAGACCTAAATGCACACAGAGGGTTCTGACGTAGGTTCCAGCCTCGCAAGAGACCCAGAAGACACCGAGATGGCGGGCTTGATCATACTCTAATAACTTTGACTCGTAAATGGTACGAATACGCAACTGTCTCTTGACGGCAGCAATTAAAGGTGGACGTTGGAAAAGAGCTCCAGTAAGAGTCTCGACGGCCTTGTAGAGCTTAGTCTCGCTCTCGATCGCGCTGTGTAAGCGAACGATACCAACGTACTCTTTACCAGCAGATTGTTGAGCCTTCACCAAACGAGTGGCACGGTCAATGCAGACAATAAGACAACCAGTGACTTTAGGATCTAAGGTTCCACTGTGACCAGTCTTCTCAACACGAAGCATGCGTTTGATCCAAGCAACAACCTCGTGAGAGGAAGGGTTGGCAGGCTTGTCTAGGTTGATGACACCGTAGTGCATATACTCCTGTAAAGTGCGCTTTAAAGGAGAAGATCCATTGGTAAGAGGAGTGTAATGGGCAGTGCGAACATGTAACTGGTCGTAGTTCTTCAAGAGCAATGGCCATCTGATCAATCAAGTTAGAGGAGAAGTACACGGGCAATTCTGATGATCTTACTTGCTCGTATCGATTTTTGGTGTTACTTTCTCAGGCTGAATGGCATCTCCACCTTCATGGTGAGAGTTGGAGTGATTGTTTGAAACAACTGCATCAGTGGAAGATGAGTTTTTCTTGTCTTTCTTCGCTTTCTTCTCTTTCTTCGATTCTAAAAGAAATGAAGCCAAGAGAAGTTCGCGTTAATGATGACATAAATCGAAGGGCTATGCATTTAATCTTACCTTCCATCGTGTCTTGTGAGGGGTAGTAAGGTATATATATATAGAGGAGTTTGGTTGATGGATGGATTGATGGACAGCGATTATTGAGTCTGAGAAAAAACGCTTTTTGAAAGAGTGCTTTCTTTCACTATGCATATATGCATATATTGCATCAATGAAGGACTTTTTGTATGTGTTATGTCTTCTACGGTCGAGGATCCCTCTTCACTTTTAACTAGAACGCGAAGGATTTATCATTTCTTTCGTTGTTGTTCGTGGAAAGATTTTGAGAAACAGTGAGGGGTAGAAACATGTATTATGTTTAAAATACGTATGAATAAAGTAGTAAATTCAACTACAATCTGTTAAACCGCTGTGTACAGGAAATATTTCACCTATACTTTAACCGCGGATAACTAAGAATGAATAAGCGTGTAAAAATACGCAAAACATGTCAAGAAAAGCTGAGACCGACAGTTGACCGGAAAGTTAAAGCTTCTGATAGCCCCTACGGTGGCTCATTGCAGACTGATCGTTTAACCAGTGGTTTGACAATATTTGCAAGGGAGGCTCCGAATCACACATCTCCTTCTAACCGACTCCAGGTTGCGAAGAAATCGACTTTCACAAATTTGTTAAGCTCCATGCCTTTCATTTTTCAGCAGACATCAGTTGTCCTTTGTATCTCGTACAATTTCAATTCATCTAAAGTGGAGGAGAGAATTAGACCAAAATAACTAACACAGTGAGAGGGAAGAAAGTGAGGAAATCTATGATGTCAGAATGTTGGGACCATTCTGTCGTCAATTAATGAAAATTCATCATCAGTCGAAAGATGGTGATTTGGTTGAAGTCTCTTCATCCATCATAGAAAACACAACACAACAACAATACAACAATACAGCAATACAACAAACACTCAATGGATTATTATATTCTTACCTTAATTCTCAATTCATCAACCAATTGTTGATATTATTCTCCTCAATGTTCAAGGCATCATCTAATATTCTAGTAGTATCACTATAAATATATATATTTGATTTGATTTGAATTAATTTGTGATTTCTTCTGTTATGTTAATTGTTGTTGTATGGGTTGTTGTTTGTTTGTGGTGAGAGATGTTGTATCGAATGACACTGCTACTCTGGTTAAGATAGGCGAAGCCTTGATTTTGTTATTTGGCACCATACCTTTCTCAATAGAAATTTAGATAAATAGAAATTTCTCACGAAGTAATTTTAAAATATCTAACCTGTCATTGACGATAACATAAATAAAGTTGATTTCGTTTGAAACAAACGCACATGAAGCGAAACGTAAATTCCGTAACTAAGAGCTTCATACCATTTCTAATGCTCACACAATGAAATCCCTCGCTTATGGAACTTAGTCTGTTCTCCATACTCATACTTTCTCTCAAACATCAACAACTCTCGATACAACTTCGCATCTCCCAATGACATCACCTGCTGTTGAGGAGTCGGAATATGTGCGGTGGAGATGACTTTCTCAAAGGGATTAACCAAGAAGAACACTAAGATACTTCGATGACCTTCGGTGGCACCTGGAATGAGTTCGAGCTTTGAGACACAATGTTGAAGGAAGTTAGGGAAGAACAAGCACATATTTTCCATTGTTGGGATACGACCCAACCGGATGGTAGTATCAGCACTCCTGCCAAAGACATATCGAAGGTTGAGACCATAGTGCAAACGAACATACTCATGACAGTTCTGAGGGTAATTCAAATTATGAATATTCCCACCAAGAGTAGTGCGAAAGCGAAGGTACGTGTCTTTCACATTCTTCATATCATAGTAATAGATACCTGTCGCGATGATCTTCTCTGACTCCACTCCCTCCAAGTGCCATGACCCTTCATCAAACACTGGCTTCTCTTCATTCACTTGAGCCGATGCGATCTTCACAATCACCTGACAATCTCCGAGCTTGATCTCTGTTGGCTTCTCTCTATCTTTCAAAGCCGTAATGCGATCCTTCTCCTTCAGAGTATTCAACACTTTCTCAAACCCCGGAACCATGCCTGTGAAGATGTCCGAGATGTCTTGATACAGGTCAGCGTTGCGAGGGTCATTGCGATCGAGATTGTTGATGTAGGATGTGATCTCAGTGCGGATGGGATGGTTGGTGTCAGGATCTCGAATGACAGAGAACTCTGATGGAATCCATTGGAACAAAGACGATTGCTCCACCAATCCTTCTCCTCCATTCGTCACTGCTGTCACTCCTCTAACATAACAATACATCGCAGGATGGATGATGTCTAGCATCTGATCATTGGAGCCTGGATGATAATCCTTCTCACCCTTGCGACTCTCGAAGTCATTGACATGATCGATGAAGCGTCTTTTGAGATCTGACGTCACTAGTTTATTTCGATTATAGAGATAAGCACGAAGGAAGTTCAAGTTATCATCTATCCATTTGTTTCGACATTTGCATCTAACTTTTGCAAATTTCTTTAATTGTTTTTGAATATCACGATATTCTTCATCTTCTTCCTCATAATCTTCAAGGCTTTGCGCGAGGTGTTCTTCACCAGCACAAATTATACACTGACAACCCTTGCATCCTGTCCAAATATCATCACAATCAGCACCCAACTCAAGGTGCCAATCATACTCATCTTCTCCTTCATACTCAGTGAATGTTGTTGACTTCTTTAGCAGTTCAATGACACCTTCAAGAATTATATCTGGGACTCCTTGCTGTCGAAGTTCTTGTTTCCAGGTACTAACAATGGAAGCATCATTAATCTTCGTCTTCCAATCAGGTTTTGAAGTAATACTAGTAATAATCTCACTCATCTTCTCCAATAATATATGATTGATATCTTTCCTACTGTCTGTAACGTAAATTATTGCATTAGTTGTAATTTTTGTAATTTGGCGCCATGCCTATTTGCCATCATCATAGAAGACTAAAGAGAGACAAT
>VKHI01000765.1:0-13721 GCA_015145745.1 Poterioochromonas sp. DS
TAGGCTGGGCATTAGACTATGGAAAGAAAACTTCCCAGTCATTAAAGGATCCAGTTTCAGATCCTAAGAAGAATCAAACAGCTCAGATTCATGTGATGTTTGTGACAAGAGAACTCAATAGACGAGTGTCAGAGTTGGATATAGGGGGAGCTTTTAGTCGATATGGGAACCTTGTAGACGTGGCAATCAAGAAGAATGCTATCAACCATGTAAGATCTATATGTATCTACTGTACCTTGCTAAAGTTGATAATTCTTTGAAGGAATTTGGCGTGCAGTCAGGATATGCTTTCCTTCACTTTGCTTTGACAACTGAAGGTTTGAGATCAGCTCTCACAGCAGTGGATGAGGGAAATATGCTTGTCGTTGAAGGTATTACTTATCGATGCAAAGTAACCCATTCTATGCAAGCACAGTTGATGTCAATGAAACATTATCAAAAGAAGAGTTTGGGATTGAGATATCAGCCTCCTTCATTGACACATACCTTTCCCTCATCATTTGATGATTCTACTTTCGAATCCTACAATCCTTCCTCAAAACACATTACTATGATTGAATATCATGAGATGAACTTTCCTTCTTACAGCATGCATCCAAACAAAGCAATTAATCAATCTCAACAGTATTATGAAGTTTTACCTCCTCCTTTACCATCCAGTGTACATGATTTACTATATGTTAAAACTAATGAGCCAGTGACTGAACACACAGCAGATTTAATTTCTCCTGTCTATAACGGTCCTCCAAACGTATTAACAGCTCTGTCTCAATCTAACCCTAATGATCATTATTATGTACATGCAAGACCTTTGTCATTATCTACTTACTCAACTTATTCAACTTATGAAAATCCTTCTGTCAAGCAGAAATAATCACAATCCATGCTATTGCAGCAAGATTAATTGATCTTGATATCAGATGCAATAAAATAAAACTCATCATAATAATAAGAATAAGAAGAATCATGGACATAATTCTTCTCATTCTGATTGATGATATTGTTTCTTTTGTTGTTTGTCATTTCTTTTCCCTCTATATTATTAATCTTTTCAAAGTTTTACTTTCTTTCCCATCTCATACATAGTAATACTACCCCATACTTCTTTTCTTTCTTCGTATGTAGTCTTGTTTCTTTGTATTTCATTTTATGGTGCTTGACCAAAAGATGAAAAGTTATTCGTTCGTTCAGTTCTTTTCTCTATCCTGGAAGTTTGATCTCACTAAATCACTGAGCTTCACAGGTTATTTGTCGATCCCCTAACTCTGTCCTCATCTCTCTATTTTACTATCGTCGTATTTTATTCTTTATTAAAGTATGACAAAATGTTGTAAAAAGGTTTCTTCCTTTGACATAACATCTTTGGATAGTATATTCTTATTTATTTGTTGCTGGTTGTTTGTTTCTCGTGTTTTGCTGTGTAATTTAATTTAATTTAATTTAATTTGATTTAATTTGATTTAATTCCTAAATAATGTCATGCGAACAGATATTTGAAGAATATTTTGTTTGAACATACTAACTCGAATGAAATATAGTAAATATATAACTAACCCCAAAGCAAATAAACAAATCCAAGAGGGTACCTTCATCGCAGGTGATGGATAAATCACCAAGAAGAAGGTAGTCGTTAAATCTTCACTCTGAGGAGGACTCTTTTCTAGTATATTCTTATATGATCGTCCATTAAGGTTGGAGAAAGCAAAGAAAGACAAACAGAATTTCGACAAAAACTAATAATAATGACATACATCAACATCTTCATAACGATGAATCCTTCAGTAGTAGAACTACTAAACGATGATAATGATAATAATGACGATGTCAAAGGTCTTATAGGTAAATGAGAACTATCGAGGTTGATAGTAGTATAAACAGTAGTAGAGTACTGTGCCTGGATAGATTTTATTTGATGTATCATTCGAAATCTTCTTACATGATCTAGATGATACATAGGTTTCAATAGAATATAAATCATGTAAACGGGCAGAGAAAAGGCGAGGAGGAGGAGAAGGTAAAACTTCATTGAATAAAGTAATTTTTCATGGTATTCACCGGCAGTGGAGTCTTAACTAGAAGCAATCGAGTGAATAAAAGACTTTGCAGTGACTCTAGGTCTCGGGAAGGAGGAAGAGTTTCATTTCATCACAAATGAGAAACTACTTCTTCTTTTTTCTTTATCTCTTTAATTCTAATCCTTGCTGGTAAGTTTATAGAATTTATTCTCCATCTGAAATTAATTAAAAAATAAAAGATAATCAGGGATGGCCGCCGGCATGGATTGTGCCGGCAACGCCGGGGATGCCGGCGCTTGTTGCCAACGGGAAATATAGGAGACTGTGTCTTCCGAAGGTTTAGGATTGGGGTTTCTGATCTTTCCTCCTTGGTCTAATGCTTTCAGAAAGGATTTTCTCGAAAGTTAAGTTGTTCCTATTGAAAACACAGTTCGGCCTGATCAAATGATCTCAGACTCGATCAATATTTCTACTTTGAAAGAGCTGTTGATGCCTCTCTGACAATCAATTCACACTTTCATAATATTCTCTTCTTTTTACCAAAAGGATGATGATCTGGCGATTTTCTCCTCGAATCTAGCCAAAAAGAGATTTTTTTTATTTGAAGGCCGCCGGGTTCGACAAAGAAAGGTCATGCCGGCTGTGCCGGCCCGGCATCCCCGGCACCGGCATCCCTGCATGGTTTCCCATCCCTGAAATATTACAGAGAAAGCGTTTGATTCTATTACAGGTTTTCACAGGCCGTTTGAGCCGTTGTCAACTTCTACCGAATAATTGTCAAATTACCGATGACACAAGTCACACCAAAATTGAATAACTTTTTCATAACTTTACACACTTCAGAATCATGGCAACATTTTCACTTCTTCTTGCTTATTTTACCACAAATTTCATTTTACTACAACTTAAAAGAACGCTCTATCGTTGCGAAGGCAGCGGACACAGTCGTTATTCAAATGATTGAAGTAATCGCGCAGGTGCTCTTCACGAACCACTGTTCTCACTTCATTCATCGCGTAAACCAAGTCTTGCTGGTTCTCAGGGGCAGAAGCTTGAACAAACTGCTTCCATTGACAAAACATATTATCGATCGGATGGAAAAACGAAGAGTTTGCAGGAAATATTGGTCCGATGGTGTCTACTTCGTACCAACGCTTTCACCGAATCAGTGTGCTCAAATCTAACCTCATAGCTCACCAAATTGTGTTCGGTCGTCGGTAAATTGTCTAGCAATAAACTCAAAAATCCCAGGTAACGCTCTTCGTTGCTATATTCGGCAGAAATCTTGGTGTGGACATGAGATTCTAGCCATGAAACTAATATTTTTCGCCTTGTGCAAGCTACAACCACTCTGGCTTGATTTATTTATCTAGAATGTCCTCGGAAACGTTTTATCGACACTTAATTCCGCTGTTGTCCAGACAAAACACCTTCGACTGGGGTATTGAAATGACAGCTACCATGCCCCTAATTCAAGGCGGAAGGCCCACACTTCTTCGAATTTGGGAGTTTTAAAACGGATAATAACTCCTTGACTGAATATTTTGAGCAGTTGATGAGGCTACGAATAGTCTCATGCGAAATTCTTTTGCCTTCTTGAAGGAAGAACTTTGCTGCTTTTTCTCTCAACTAGCGAGAGTAATTTCCGTCCAACTACGTCTTGATTGTTTCCTTCTTCACAACTGAAGGGTTTGGAGCAATTGAGGGTCATACTTTAACTGAGGATACTTGTATTTGTGGTTCCAGTAAGTTCTTGAGGAGTCTGAGTACGAAATGCGAAGTCGAATACAGATATCTCGGCGAGTATCAACTCCGCTATCAATCAATCGGCCAGGATTCACATGCTTTTGGGAAGTCTATTCGTGGGAGATCAAGTAATCTGCGCAAAAAGCTGTGAGATAAGAAAGATAGTATTTTGTGCTCTTAACGTTTTTCTCAGAAGTAATTTGACGGTTGACAAAGTGATATTTGACAGTTATTCGGTAGAAGTTGACACCGAATCAAAAGACCTGTGAAAACCTGTATTCTAAACTATTTATTTATTTATGACATCGCACCTGTAGAGCATCTCAATCACACAGCCTTCAGCCAATCTGTAATAGCTCCTCTTGGATCAATGAAATAGCAGCAGATCGTCACATTGAACAACACCACGCAAGACTCCACCACTCTAAAAAAAAAGCAACAAAATTTCTATGAGAGAATCCTCTGAGGTCACACAAATCAAAGAATTTCAAAGAGAATTGTCAATTACAAGGAATGTATCACAATTCATTAAATCAGGGTCAGAAAGACAACTTTGGTGCAATGAATGATGATTTGACATCTACCTTGTTTCTTGGTGACTTGTCTGTCATTTGTGATGAAGCCAAACTCTATGAGTTGTTTCATCGCTGTGGAGTGATAGAATCGATTCAGTTGAAGAAGAGTGACCGTGATCCTCAAAGAGCACATTTAGGCTTCGGATTCATAAAGTTTGCTAATCGTGAAGCGGCTGCAAAAGCTCGTCTAGAAATGAATGGTTATTTCTTTCTTGGCAGAGCTATGAGAGTAGGCTGGGCAGTTGACTTTGGGAAGAAAACATCCCAGTTGTTGATGGATCCGATTGAAGACTCGAAGAAACTTCCTACAGCTCAGATTCATGTGATGTTTGTGACAAGAGAACTCCATAGACGAGTATCAGAATTGGATATCGGAGCAGTGTTTCGTCGATATGGGAATCTTGTGGATATCGCAATCAAGAAGAATGCAATTAATCATGTAAAGAGCATTTCCCCTTATTTCCTTGTACATGGCTCACATTTCTCTCTTTCTCCAATAGGAATTTGGCGTGCAGTCAGGATATGCTTTCCTTCATTTTGCTTTGACATCTGAAGGTTTGACATCAGCTATTACTGCGGTTGAAGAAGGGCACTTGCTCGTTGTGGATAATATTACATATCAATGCAAAGTAACTCATTCATTGCAAGCGCAGTTAATGTTAGTCGGGCAGAAGGAAGAGAAGAAACTAGGACGGAGAAATCTTCCTCCTGCACTGACACATGCCTATCCCAATCCATTAGATGATTCTACCTTTCAGACTTACTACTCCTCTCCTGCTCGAGACTTATCGTCAGAGCATCGTGTTCCATCGACTACTGTTGAATATCATGAGAAAGAATTTCCTTCTTATCATACCTCTCCAACAAAGACAATGAGTAACATTGAACAATATTATGAAGTTTTACCTCCAAGACTAAATAATTTCCCTTCTTGTGAAGTGAATGAACCTACATGTACCTTTTCTAGTGATCATAGTGTTATGACTGAAAATACAGCAGATTTAATTTATCCAACCTTTACTGTCAATCACGGTATGACTACTAATCCTACTAATAATGCTTATACTACTATTTCTCAAGATTATTTCAATGATCATTATCATCAATATTTACCTGCAAAACTACTGAAATCGTCATTATCATCATCGTTTATTCCTTCTACCTATGAAAATCCTTCAACAAAGAAGAACTAAAAAAATGATAAAAATGACCCATTCTTATTTATGATATAAACGTGTTTCTTTTGTTCATATTTCTTTTCTTTTTCTTTTTCTTTCTTTTCTTATTCTAATTCTTCTTCCTTTTTTTGTTTTTTTAATTAATTTTTGGTTTGTTATTCGTTTTATGATCTTCCTCTTTTTTTTCTAACCCCTCTTCTCTAATAAGAATTTATCCCACACAACATTCCACACTTCTTACTACTTAATTGTCGAGTCTTCTTTGCGTTTAAAATATCTCATCCTCTCTTTCTAATTAGGAATGAATGATAGGTTATAACCCAAAAAACATTGAATAATATTAATCGTGGTAGTAGTCGTGTTCTTCATTAAATACGTAATTCCTTTTACTTGTATTTTCTTTGTTTTTCGTTTTATCTCAATGTAGTTTATAGTTGTTTCCATAAATGAACTTCATTCATTCATTCATTCTTTTATCTATGGTGAGGGTTTGATGTCTTTACATCACATAACTCGTCTTAGTCCATCTCCTAACTTTATCGACATGTTTTTATTTCATATATCACATATATTATTATAATAGAAACTTAGAAAGAAAAACAGAAAGAAAGATTTATTATTATTGTCCTTTTCTCTGTTCCTATGCTTTATAGGTAGAAGAAAGATATCATATTTCATCCCAATAGAGTTGATTCCTCTTTCTTTCTTTCTCTTTCTTTCTTTCCTTCTCTTCTTATTCCATTTTGTTTTTGTTTCTCTACACTCGATCCTGTGATATCGATTCCATTCCTTCAGTTCACTTTGAACATTTACTTATCGGCATATTTATTTCTTCTTAAGTTTATGAAGAAATCGAGATCATGAGAAAGTAATTTATATATCTTCCCTCCTTTAAATGGATTCTTTCATCATTTTCTTTTCTTCATTCATTCATTCATTCGATTGTCATTCTTTGTTGTGTCTGACACACCTAATTCAATAAAAATTAAAAGTTGAATATTTCTTATCAATTGAATATTGCATATTTAGTAGTTTCATTTTCTTATATAGTGTCACGTTTTTGTAAAAAGTTGAGCAGACTTAAAAAATAATAATTAATATATTTCTTTCATTTTTTGATGTTTCTGGGATAACATTGCAAGTTGATGTACTTTACAAATACTTTAGCAAAAAAAGAAAAATGCGTTCATTCTGAAATAAACTATTTTCTCCTCGTAAGAATTTGAACATGACAGTTCAGCATTTAATATTGCCACTAAAAGGGGAAATCTTTTCGATTGAAATCAACATTTTCGAACATAATCTATGGATCAGATCAGAAGAACGTTCTTTGCACTCTCCTAATACGGCCTTTGACGGCCTTAACGTTCTTTTATGGTTCGTTTTGGGGGATTCTTTATAGCTGATGAAAAGAGGAATGGCTTCAACTGTTTGAGATATTATTTCACCTCAAAAAGTTCGACGACGATTCTGTCCGCTTGAGAATAATTATTGGGATACACCTCTTTCATATGATATTTTTGTGGCTTTTGTTTCTGGGGTGGCTGATATCGACTGTTGAAGGAGCTCAAAAGATCGACTTCGTTGATACTGAGTTTGATGCTAACTCTTTAGAACAAAGAGTCCTATGTTCTCGGCATGAAGAACAACCAAGTTGCCAGATGCACCATGGAACTTTTGATCTGAATCCATTTACTATTGTTAATTACCGGTATAAAATCTTGATGGAGTACACTCCCAAGGCTGATTGCACGTCTGCTGTCGCAATGTTTTTAGAGCAAGTAGGATTTAGATATGGTGTTGAGTACACCGGTTGGCCTCAATTTTTCCTTGAGAAGTACTACGAGCCTCATTGCGGTCGACCAACGGTTTGTACGTATTATTATGATGACTGGTACCGCTTTAAAGTGACCCGCAATCCTTATGACCGAGCAGTGTCCAGTTATCTCTATATAATGAAAAATCCACCTCTGTCAGAGAAAGCGATTCCAGAGGACAAGCGAGAGAATATGACCTTTGAACAGTTTATCGATCATATGCTAACTTTGTCAGAGGAGGAGATGCAGTACTATGGAGAAGGACATGGAGGATATCAATCCCAAGTGTACGAGAGAGCCCTTTTTCAAAAATATCAACATCGAAAGAGCTTCTTTCATCACATCGTACATATCGAAGATCCTAAGGCGCTGGATCCGATCCGAGAGAGATTTAACTTCACAAGTCATCTCAACTACATGCCACCTCACCACGCGGTTCGCACCAACAAGGAGCAAGGGTTTGTCGGCAATATTCCGTACGATCGACTGAAAGAACATATTCCCAATGACTATGGTCTATTCTATGACTTGACACTGAAAGAAAGGGTCTCTCGAAGGTTTCACTGGGACTTAGCGATCTATAATTACACTTTTCCCTTCCACATTAAAACAGAACGAAAAACAAGAAGAGGATTTAAGTAAAGAAGGAGTTAGATAAATTTCTTTTGTAAATAGATTGATAGTTTGTAATTTATTTTCTGTATTTCTATGAACTCTTATAGAATAAACTTAAAGCTCGATTATGCGTTAGAAGTCATGGAAAGATGGGAGATTCTTTGTTAACTCAGTCGCAAGAAAAGGGAAAATCATCGGCCAAGACTGATATAAGTATTGCCTAGTCAGAAATGAAGCTTTTGCCAGTAAAACAGGTGTGCCATGTAAAATAACGAGAAAGCCATGTGGTTTAATGGGCATGTGGAATTTAATCCGTTTTCACTGCTTTTTCACCCACCACGCTCAGAGGCTAAACACTCCTCACTTCTGCACCACCGACACACACTGAAAACAATGCGAATGAAACTCAGAAATTAAACAACAAAACTTCAGGAGAAAAACTTCAATATTCATCTGACGAATATGAGTCACTTTACTCAAAGTTTAGCACCACGAATGCATTCGACACCTCGTGAATCATCAAGTAGAAGACCACCAAAGAAAGTACTAGGAATTTTAGAACAATTCAATTCGATGATTGACGATTTGACGACTACCTTGTTTCTTGGCGATTTGTCTGTCATTTGTGATGAAGCCAACCTCTCTCAGTTGTTTAGCCGTTTTGGAGTGGTAGAATCTGTTCAACTGAAGAAGAGTGACCGTGATCCTCAACGAGCTCATTTAGGCTTCGGATTCATAAAGTTCGCCACTCGTGATTCAGCTGAAAGAGCTCTTCAAGAGATGAATGGTTATTTCTTTCTTGGTAGAGCTATGAGAGTAGGCTGGGCAGTTGACTATGGAAAAAAGTCATCTCAAGGCTCGATGGAACAAGCTTCAGATCCTAAGAAGAACCAAACAGCTCAGATTCATGTGATGTTTGTGACAAGAGAACTCAATAGACGAGTGTCAGAGTTGGATATAGGAGGAGTGTTTCGTCGATATGGGAATCTTGTGGATATCGCAATAAAGAAGAATGCGATTAATCATGTAAGAATAGCTATTCTACTTTTGTTATCCTTTATTCTTATTCTCTCTTACAAATATTAGGATTACGGTGTGCAATCAGGATATGCTTTCCTTCATTTTGTCTCGACACATGAAGGTTTGAGGTCAGCTATTACTGCAGTTGAAGAAGCACATCTGCTTGTCGTGGATAATATTACATATCAATGCAAAGTAACTCATTCTTTGCAAACTCAATTGATGTCAATGAAAAAGAAAGAAGAAATGAAACAACAAGAGAAGAAATATCTTCCTTCTTCACTGACCCATTCATTGGATGATGTTACCTCCCAGACCTACAACTCTATTCCCAATATGTCTGCAAGACCAAAGATTCATTCTATTGTTTTGAAAAATCAGAATTCTCTTGATTATGAATGTCATGAAAAGGACTTTTCTTCTTATCGTATGAATACCGTCACGAAGGGGAGAATGGCTCCCAACAACCAATCTTATGATGAAGTTTTATATCCAAGATTAAATCATTTAAGTTCTCTTGAAAGTCATGAACCTTCTTCGTCTCCCTTTTCCCAATCATTTAAGAGGGTTCATAATAATCGAATGGATTTAAATGATAATAAAACAGATATTATCTATCCGAGCTTTAGTGTCAATGAGAGTAATATGACTATTTCTCAAGATGCTTTCAATTATCGTCCTGGAAGACATTTTTCATCTTCATTATTTTTATCATCGTTTACGAATTCTACTTATGAACATCTGCAAAACATCGTTGTTAGGATTAATGGTAAATGTATCTTATGATTTCATAAAATACAAAAGAAAAAGAACTAAAAGAAACTATAATCGTACTATTAACACACATAGTATTTATGAAGACATTTTGCTTTTATTCTTTTTCCTTTTGTTCGCATATTTTAACTTTGTTTATTTGTTTGTTTGTTCGCTCATTCGTTTGTTTCTTTGGTTTGGTTTTGTTATTTCTTTAGGTACATCATCAGACACATTCTGTTGCATTTCTGTGGAATTTAGATCTAACATTCTCTTCTTGTAGAATAATAATTTAATGCTGAATGAGAGAAATAGAATAAAAAAAGACAGTAGAATTTTCAAACACAGATACTTCTGATATCCTGCTTTAACTTCGAGAGACTTTTTCTTTCAGTGTCAAGTCATAGAATACACCATAGTCATTGGGAATGTGTTCTTTGAGTCGATCGTCCCTACAAATCCTTGCTCCTTGTCGGTGCGAACTGCGTGGTGAGGTGGCATGTAGTTGAGATGACTTGTGAAGTTAAATCTCTCTCGGATCGGATCCAGACCTACAGGATCTTCTATATGTACGATGCGATGAAAGAAGCTCTTCGGATGTTTTTGAAAAGGGCTCTCTCGTCACAATTTATATATCGATAGAGAACGAAAAAGAAGTGTGAATGATACACAAAGTAAAGGATGACATATCTGCTGAAAGAGGCATTCCATGTGTGATATAGTGAGGATTACTCACTACTTTAAGTGAGCAATCGTATGCGATCAGATGAAAATAAAAAATATTCCAACTGCTGATTCCCAAAAAAGAAAAGAAGATAAATACATGAGAGACCAAGGAATTTCATAATCAATTAATTTTAGACGAAGGCTGTTTCAAGGAGACCAACTACTCACACTATATCTTGATTAATGGGATATGTCATATCAGAGAACAAAAGGAATGTTTCAATGAAAGAACAAAAAACAAAGAAAAAATACAACAAACCATACATAATTCCTACATATGACGATAACTTTCAGAAGATCATAAACTCTTTCTACAACGTAGATATAAAATGAAATTTGTGTGTTTCTCTTTTTTTCTAGTTTTATAGTATAATAATATATATGATATGATATGAAAATAAAAGATGTAGACAGAGTTCGTCGATTGACTATAGTTTAGATCTAAGAGTGGAGAAATGTCTCAACGTAGTACAAGAATGAAAGATTGAAAGAATGAATTCACCTATTATTACATATGAAGTTTGGGTTATACTACTGCTACTTCAATTCTTATAATTATTATTTCTAAAGTTTTATTGTGAAAATGTCATTCTCTTTGATTCTCATCAATCATCCGTTCTTGATTAAGAAGATAGTTTGATAGATTTTGAATCCAAAGAAGACTCGACAAGAAGTACTAAGAAAGAAGAGAAAATGCGTCAGTAATAGGAGTATGTATTAATGAGGTAATGTGGGAGAGACGATTAAGGAAGAATATAGTAAAAACAATAACAAACAAAACAAAACAAAACAAAAACGAATAAGAATAAGAAATAGGAACAAAAGAAACATTGTCATAAATGAGAATGAGAACAAATCATGAATATTTCCTTATTTCGATTGTTCTTATCATTATTTACTCTTCTTCATCGAAAGATCTTCATATGTAGAATGAATAAACGACGATGATGGTAATGGTAAACGAGGTCTTACAGGTGAATGATAATTATCAGTCATAGTCGTTCTAGTTGTAGTACGAAAGCTTGGATAGATTAAATCTGCTGTATGTTCATTCATACTAATACGATCATTAGAAATGGTGTACGTAGGATCATTAGTTTCAACAGAATGTAAATCATGGAATGCGGGAGGTAATAAAGGAGGAGGAGGTACAACTTCGTAATATTGTTCAGTACGATTCATCGTCTTGGTTGGAGACATATTATAAGAAGGAAAGTCTTTATCATGGTATTTACTCACAGACGAGGGTGTAGAATGTGTGAGCGATCCATCTCGTGCCGTGAAGTTATAGGTTTCCAAGGTAGAATCATCAAATGGAGACGGAAAAGCATGAGTTAATGAAAGAGGTAGATTCCTCTTTACAGGTTTCTGCTCGTCTTTCTGCTGCACTGACATTAACTGTGCTTGCAATGAATGAGTTACTTTGCAACGATAGGTAATATTATCAACAACAAGTAAGTTTCCTTCCTCTACTGCAGTAATAGCTGATCTCAGACCTTCAGGTGTCAAAGCAAAGTGAAGAAAAGCATATCCTGATTGCACACCATATTCCTAGAATGAAAGAAATAAAAATGAATACAATAAAAATGAATAAAGGGAAGATTCTCTTACTTGGTTAATGCAATTCTTCTTGATTGCAATGTCTAAAAGATTTCCATATCGACTAAACACTGCCCCTATATCCAACTCTGACACACGTCTATTGAGTTCTCTTGTCACAAACATCACATGGATTTGAGCTGTTTGGTTCTTCTTAGGGTCAGTGGTTTGTTCCATCAACGATTGAGATCCTTTCTTCCCAAAGTCAACTGCCCAGTCTACTCTCATAGCTCTACCAAGAAAGAAATGCCCATTCATCTCTTGGAGAGCTCTTTCAGCAGATTCACGAGTTGCGAATTTGATAAATCCGAAGCCTAAATGAGCTCTGTAAGGGTCGCGATCACTCTTCTTCAGTTGAACAGATTCCACCACTCCAAAGTGACGAAACAATTCATATACTTTAGTTTCATCACAAATGACAGCTAAATCACCAAGAAACAAGGTTGCAGCTAAATCATCAGTCATCGCACCATAGCTATCCACGATCGACCCTTTCTTCATTTGACCTGGACTTGATGCATTGTGATGCATTCTTTGTGGCGGATAAAAGTAATCCATAATTGAATATTCACTCTGATTCTTTGTAAAAATATTTAATGATTCCTTTGATTAGGGATTTTTACAATTTTTTGAGAAATGATTGATTGAAATCTTGTCCTTCCACTCCACATACTCATTGATATGTGACCTCAATTCAGAAGATGTTGTCGCCCACAGTGGTGGAGTCTTGCGCGGTGCAGTCCCGGTGTCAATCCGGCGATCTGGTGCTGTAAGTTTGCTTCGATCCGAGTCGTAGATTCAAGGAATCATTGAGCTATTGTGAGCTATGAGATGTTGGCTGAATGATGTGCTCTGAGGGTGCGATGTCATAAAAAACAAAAGCATTCTCTTTTTTTTTGAAATCTCTCTTCACTTTGATTTCAGCAGCTCCTCCTCTCCTTTCAACACACAGACTCAATGATGAGGTCACATGGAGAGCATTGAAAAGGACATTAGAAAGACCTGTGACAGCCATCAAGCCAGAGAACTATTTTTCTCATTTTTTGAGCTCCTGTTGAAGTGTACGATAGCGAGAAATGCCGAAGTGTACCAATTTTCTTGTTCTATCAAAGTTCATGATCATCGGGATGGATGAGGATGTATGTAATTGGTGATACATAAACATCAACCCTCTGTTCTAAGACTTCTAAAACAGAGAAGGAAAAATTCAATTGTTTGGCTTCTTCTTTTTTCTTTTGTTTCTTCTTTCAGATGTTCTCAATGCTATTTTCTAAATAATTCAACTGTTTGTAAGTTTATAGAAAGTATTTTCCATGTAGAAATATACAGTATATATATATATTATTATTATTAAAATTATTAGTATTCATATTAAATAAAAAAAAATATTACTTTTTGTTACCAATACGAGAAACCTGAAAATTCTGGCTGTGCAATAAAGAGTCTCAAATCCACTAGCCACCGTTGATTAAAAAAAAAGATTATTTCAAACATTTTCCATTCTTTCCTCTTTCTTTTAGAATTTCTTCTCTTAATATTTCTTTTCTATAATTACTCGTTTTCATTTTTACTTTTTCTCTATTCCGTTTACTGTTTTTATTTTTTAAATCAATGAAATCTCACAATTCCTACAGCCCGTCATCAAGTTCAAGTGAATATGAAGACAGATTTCCTCAA
>VKHI01000766.1:0-13720 GCA_015145745.1 Poterioochromonas sp. DS
TTGTAATTTCATTGCACTTGTGAAATGAAACGTAAGATTGAAGGTATGGCTATGGAAGTCAAGCCTAGAAAAAAATCATTTATAAAATTCGGTTCGTTTTTTAGAAATCGGTTCCAAAAAAACGTTGAGTGAATGGGGCACGTGACTGTACAGTATAGTCTACAATTCCAGGAATTCTACTATGTAGTTCAGTTCGTGAAAAACAAAATAAAATTAAAAAAAAGAAAACATAACCTTTTCACATTATCATTGTTGACCTTCATTTTTACTCATATATTTGATCTTTGATGTTGTTTTTCGTATCATAAGATAGCTAATATTCGCGAAGGAATTCATCGTCCAAGGAAGTCTCAGTACGATCGAATTAAATGAGATGAACGATGAAACGGTCAAATATTCGCAGTTATTTTGAAAAACTTGTTTGCTTTAATTAAATGAAACCTGCAACAGCAGCGGCAGTAGTCCAACAATACGAAGAAGATATTGAACAAGAAAAATCAAGAGAAATGGAAGATGAAGAAATGGGAAGAGCAGTCGGGGAAAGAAATCAAGGAAAGGTTTATCCTGAACAGAATAAAGGTACCCTGAAGACAGAATCCTCTCAAAGCGATTTCGATGATTATGAGGTTCAAAGCAAGTTCTCGTCCTACTATGAGTATTGGAGATATCGATACAATCGAAGTAACATTAAAAAGATGATGAAAGGACGAAACTTGACCGTAGAAGAGGCTGATGAAGCAGTGAATGTTTTTTCACTTGTTAATGCATTAATCTTGACGGTTCCTTTTGGTTTGATGTTAGATCTAAACAATGAGTTATGGGAGAAGTTATTTGCCGTTGATTGGGGTGATTGCTTCTCTGATTCCATCGACTATAGATATCGAGCTATCATGGATTGCATGTTTGCTTGTGCATATGCATCCATGATCTCCTTAATTATAGCGATTTTTTATTATCTCTTTCGTCCAAAAGGAAAGTATTTCCATGAATGGTGGTTTCGTGGTCGTTGGTGTTTACTAATGATCTTTATTGGTACAGGAGCATCAATAGTGGGACTATTGACGTTATTTGGGACGGTGGTAGGTGTAGTAGATTTGCCATATGACAGGAATACATGTCGATACACCTTCCAAATTGATCAGAGATACAAAACCGCTCTTTCAATTTTGTGCTTTTGTGTGGTGGCATCTATTGGTTTAATGGGTTAAGATGATGCATTATAGTATTAAGAGTCGGATTATTATTATTATTAGTAGTAGTATTATTATTTCCTGTTGTATGAACAATACGAAGTTGATTGTTGTATTCGCCTGTTCATTCTTTCCTTCTTCTTGTTGAATTCCTTCTCTTGATTTGTTTTTTTCATCTTTTCTTTGTTCAATTTATTGATTTTATCTTCATTGTCTTCATATATCATATAATATATATCATCATCATCATCATCATAATCTTTCTTAAAAATGAATTTTGAAAAAAGACAAAAAGACAATCTCCCAATATTAACGTTGAAATTTGAGTAGTATTTTTATTTTTAATAAAAACATTATCAGCTTAGTTGCTTCCTTCCTTCCTCCCTCTCTTTCTTACTTTCTTTTCCTTTTTTCGTTTATTTTTCTCATTTTTTTTTTCTGTAAAAGTATCGAAAAACAACAAAAGAGTTCGTTAGCATCAATGAATACAATCAATATATCTTAATTGATCAATCATACTACAAAAAAGAATAAAATAAAACAATCAAAAAACCTTCTGTCACATTGGTAAGATTAATAATGGTCTCTTTAATTCGTGAGATCGATCTCTACTACTTGCAGGTCATTCGTAATATCTGCATACGCTGATTCAGGTAATGACATCTTCCTTGATAATCCACCACCACCTTGTCCTCCTAATCCACTACTCTCATACTCATTGCCATTATTTCCATAACCAGGATAATTATTCATCAACGAGTACATACTTCCATGATGTCTAAGGGAAGGATAGTCACCTGCTCCACTGTTCGTATTATTATCATTCATCATACTTCCTCCAGTACTCGTAGGATCATAACCATTGTTGCTCGAGGTATTAGTAGGATTCACATTATTACCTTTCATGAAAGTGGAATCAAAGAAACTCATAGCACGATGAAGTGGTTTCTTCGAGTTATTCACACTATTACTGCTATTATTATTACCATTATTATTATTACCATTATTACCATTATTCCCACTATTATTGCTATTATTCATACTATTATTATTATGATTATTATGATTGTTATTATTAATACTATTATTACCACTCATATTGTTATTAGTAGAGGTATTATTAAGACCTGAATTATTCAGAGGATTGCCTGCTGTGTTATTGCCCGGCATTGGTGAATTCAGACCATATCCAGACGAAGTAGGCATTCGTGGACTACCATAACCTTCATAATGATCAAGGAAATGATTATTCGTTAAGACAGCTGCAGCATCAGGATAACTATTATAGAATTCTCCTCCATTGATTCGTTGTTGCATGGTTGTTGGTTGTGGAGTATTATTTAATTTATTATTACCATTTTTAGTATTGCTTCCATTTATACCACTACGACGTAATGAATCTTTAAAGTCAGGAGGATCCATGGAACTACGTCGCATTAACTCGCTGAAGGTTGGTTCTCTAAATCCCTCGTCTACAACAGGGGCAGGAGGAGGCATCATATGAGGGTTTTGATGGTATTGATGATTAAATTGTTGCATTGTATTGCCTTTTGCAAGCTTAGGAGATGTGAACGTTGGATTTGGTGGGTACATCTTCCCTGAAGCATCGTTCACAGTGGAGTAAGAAGGCTTTTGTTGCGATAACGACAACTCTGCAATTTTCCCTATGGATATTCAATGTTACAAGAAGAAGGGGAAAATCACTCCTTTTTTATGCTATGAAAGAGTTACCTCGTAGTTTCGTGACAATAGAATCATGTTTTAGTTTAAAATCAATAAATTGTCTTTCAACATCTTCTTTATCTTCTTTTAATTGTTTATTTTCATTTTTTAATGATTGAATCTCATCTTGTAATCGTTTTACTTCTTTTTCTAATTCATTTCTCATGGTGAGATTATCTTGTCGCTGGTTTATGAAGGGTTAACTGTGGATGCGATCAGAGGAGATAAGATAATTACCTGAGCGGGAGTTAAGGTCAGTGTCGCCGGTGCTTTGATCGTTTTTGAGGTATTGATGGTTTTGCTTGGCGTAAGATTGCCAAGATTCGAACCTGAAGCTGAAGCATGGAGATTGTTAGTATTAAAGCTTGAGTTCATTCCTCCCACTGGAGCGACTGTAGGGTGAGGAGGGGCGGCATTATTCATCGGTTGATTGATCGTGCCATTAGAAGGTACGTTCTGATGAGCTCCAACAGGCTTTGCTCGAAGACGTGACAATATTTCGTGAGGATTAAATGAATCTGACATCTTTTTTAATGATCTCTTATCACTTTACAACCGCCAATGAACGATCCTTGGAAAAAGTCGACTTTTATCGTTTTATTAGTTTTATCTCATCTTTTACAAATTTTGAATTATCGTTTTCAGCAAATCAAAACGATTGTATCATAAGTATTCATTGATCTTTGAATTATCCCCTCGTATCTCATCAGAATGCCTTCCCTCTTGATCATTTGCTTGTTCTTAATTGTCTTTTCTTTCTTTCCTACAGGAAGCAGCAGGCGGGAGTGCGATTCAGATGAATGTATCTTATATGATCTGTCCTCTCAATCTTCTTGTGTTTATGAGAGTCATGATCCTACTTACATCTCAACTTGGTACGCTGGTCTCGATTCAAATATCGATACTCAATTAGCTGGAGGGAAAATTGCTGCTTACCGCATTTTATGGTCTGGTGGATTTTGGTCGACCTGGTTTGTTCCCGGCGTCAACGATCTAGATTGGAAGTTTAACACTGACACCATGTTCCCTCGCCGTGTTTGGAGTTACTTCTATGACCATACTCATGAATACATCATTTGTCGATCTCCAACACCTGAACCGACACTCAAGCCAACTGTTCCTAAGCCCAGTGCAAAGCCTTCGCGGTTACCAACAGCGAAGCCAACACCCCGCAAACCCACTGCAAAACCTACCGCTCCGAAGCCTACAGCGAAATCAATGGTAGCTAATGGAGTATCAACTGACACCACTTCTTCTACTACGACAGACTCTTCTGGTCTCTCTGAGACTGCGATCGCTTGGATTGTGATTGGATCTGTCGCTGCTGTTGTCTTAGCGATTGTTCTATACTTTTTCTTAAGCCGTTTTCAAAGGGCTCCAAAACAATCTTCTTTACCTGCTTTAAATCCTTTACAAGCTGAAGAAGAGAATTATCCAATGTAAATTGGTTTTTGATGGTAATTGGAATTATTATCATGTTATATCGCTTATCTTTCCTTTGTCACCGCTCTTACAGTTGTTAACTATATTAGTTAGTAGATTAGCCCTGCATTGTATTCTTTATTCTTTTTGTCTATTTTTTTTCCTTCTCTTTCGTCTTCTATTTTCTGTGGTATAATTGTTGAGATATAACTGCAAGTCCATTAGAGTAATACGAGGAAAAGAACCACGAATAATAATATCCTTTGATTATTGCTCGGCAATTTAAGTTCAATCCATTGTGTTTTTTGTATCTATTGCATTGAATAGCTAATAATAGTTCCTTGTTATTCTGTATGTCAGAAGGAAATCATTATAACAAAGACATCATAAGAATAACCTTGCTGTGCAGACTGGAGTTTTCCCCCCTTTTCCCTTTCTTTCTTTTTAGGAAATGGAGTTCAATATTAAACAAATGTTAATATAATATTCAATATATCCTTTCTTTCTTTCTTTCTTTCTTTCTTTCTTTCTTTCATTCTTTCTTTTATCTTTGTTTTCAATAGTCTCTTCCTCACAACTCACTCTAATGTCTGAATCGAATAAAATACGAAAAGAGAAAATTATTCACTTGACTGAGTAAATTAAGGTCTGAATACACTATTAACATAAGAACATATCTATCATCAGAACCTGCTCGTCTGATGTAACCTATTACCCCGCTGACTAATATTTCTCGAACCTTCTGAACCTCCTAACTCACGATGACTTCTCGAAGAACTCGCCGAGGAGCGGATAGTCGTCGATCCAGTCATTGACATCGACGAATTCAATGTCGTTGCACTATGACGTGGACTATACAGATTAACAGTACTTCCTGCTGGTATAAACGATCTCGGTGATTTACTTCTCTTCTCATTCACTTTCATCTTCTTCTCTAGGTATAATGTCAACGACTCTTGTGGTGAGATCGTTGGCTTCTTCGTTGTCTTCTTTAACGATGATTTACTCTTCTTACTTGAATTAGGACAAATAAAATGAGAAGTATTGCAGCAAGTGAATGAATCATATGGAAATCCTCTCCATCTACCACTATGACTTGAAAACCCAAACTCTGTCAGCTCCTTTGCACTATAGCCTACTGCACCATGCTTGACTGTCGTTTCATTCGCATCTAAACTCTTGGATGATAATTTAAACGATTGCATCGATTGATTAACAGGAAATCCAATATCAGCAAGTGTTTGACTCTTTGCAAAGTCAAACTTTTGATCACCAACCACACCATTAAAAGATGATAATAATGATGCAGATGGGTTAATATTGCCATCATTAATATTATTCTGTGAAAGACTTTTATATAAGATAGAAGACTTTTGTAAAGGTGATAATGGAGTACTAATAAGTTTTGAAGAAGAGGAGGATGATAATAAATTCTTGACATATTCTCGTTCTTCATCGGTTATTGTTGGTTTTGGTGCAGGAGGTGGCGCTGTTGCGGCGGGTTTTGATGACTTTCTTCCGCCTGTCGCAGCAGTCGCTACTGTAGCAGTGCCAGCTGTCAGAACTGATATATTATCTGATGGAGGGATGGCTATATTCAGATTACTCCCTATAATTGGAGGAGGTGGAGTCAGTGGCCCTGACATCACACTTGCATTATCTGGTACAAGCTTTACACCACCCACTGTAGGACTATGAGATTCCTCATGACTGGGGGTAGTTAAAGCATATCTTCGAGCGATATCATCGATCATGCTTTGATTTTGATTCTTTGGAGTGGTAATAGGATCTCTTGATCGTCTTTGTGCTTCTTCTATGCTTCTTCTCAGATCATCCATTTCATCTTCTGAGGACTGATGTTGGAGAGACTCTCCAGCATAACTTTGCTCTCTTCCTCCTTCTTCATATTCCTTGCAATGTTCAAGGAAGTCAAGTAGATTGCCATAGGTAATCGCCTTCTCTCCTGCACAGAGAGCATTGGCTAAATCTTGAGCATCGTGACGACTCAAACTCGTATCAATCGCCTATAAATTAAAATCAATAATGAAAGGAGTCATTCAAACAGAAATCCAACGAAAAAGAAAAGGACTTACCCTTATATTTGTAACGAAATCTGCTTTATAGATGCAATCAGCACCATAACTATATGAGACAGGGAGAGGCGCGAATTTAGTACGAAAAAAAAGGCATCAAAGATTGTTTTACCTTTGAAATGATTCAAATAATTCTTTTGGATTACCAAAGAACTTTTCTTTGACAATTTCATACATGTAGGTTGCATGTTTTGATTTCTCTTCCATTACATTCACAGGAAATAACCATTGTTTAAATGATTTTGCTGAGATTCGACCATGATGATCCATATCAAGTTTATTCATAATGAGTTCTGCTTCATTCTCAAGTAAATTTCGATTAAATTGTGGAATAAAGAGATTTGTGAGGGATTTCTTTGCTGCTCGATCTTCCAAATGTCCCTTACGCACTGTACCCTGTTGATACATTGAGATGCATTGAAATTAGTCAAGCAAAAAAGGGAAAGAAAGGCTACTCACCTTGCCTAAAGAAGCAAATTCTTGTAGAATCAGGTCGTCCGATCCTTGAGCAGCTACTCGACTGACTTTCTGAACCAAAGCCTATGCCACACAACACAATACATAAACAACATAAGATAAGACACAAATTGATCAATAAAATCCTCGGAAACTAATATATGAGTCGATTTTTTTCTTACCTTTCTTGTTAAATCATAGATAATCCCTGATTCATATTCTAATTGATCTTGATGAAAATCCTCCGGAAATATAAAAGTTGCTAATTCTTCTAAACTAATCGTACCATCACCATTTTCATCCATTTGTTCTAATAATAATTGACAAAACTTTTCTGCATTATGAATACTCATATCTTGATCATTAAATAATTGTAATTCTGGTAATTGTAAGAAAGTTAACATTTCTTTGGATGTTAATACACCACTATCATTATCATCAATATGATGGAAGACCTCTTTCACGATATCAATATGATTCATTCCACGATCACTCGATAGTCTTAATAAAGCTTCACGAAGATCTTGGGCAATTTTATTATATTTTCTTGCATAGGAATCTGACGTTGAAACAGTTCGATCAAATTGCACATTCTTTCCACCACTGCTGACCACACTTCCTCCGCTTTTAGACTTGAAAGAGGGAGTGCGATGGAGGTTAGAAGCGGTTGAAGCTGCACTGGATCGATTTACACCGCCATCTCGTCTCATCGGAGTACTCATCCCTGACGCATAAACAGAATTTCTTGGAGAAGAAAGGTTCGATGTCACTGCTGACATGTTATCATCATCATTAGAAGGAGTAGCGAGCGATTGGACGTTCAGAAATCCTCCATTCTGGCGATTAAGTTGACCGGCGGGAGTTGCAAGAATTGGTGGGGTTTCTTCGATATCTCTCCCTCCTATTCCAGCTGGGTTAGAGGACTGTTGATTGTTATTGTTTTGAAGGGGCAAGGATGGAACTTGAGGTGGTCGCTTATTTGATCTTTCATCCGATGCAAGATCAAAATTGGGTTGAGATTGAAAATTCGCGTCATTTCTCTCATCATTTGTATTTTCACTGCGTTCTTGCAGACTATGTTGAGTATAAAAGGTATTATCATCCTCTTGTCTCTCGTATTCCTCGCAATATCCTAAGAAGTCCAACATATTCAGAAATGTGATTGATTTCTCGCCTCCTGTGAGAGCATTACAAAGATCTTGAGCATCTTGACGACTGAGAGAAGGATCAACTCCCTAAAAACGATAGAGGAGGGTATTTTACGCATTAATCTATTTTGAAAGTATCTTGATTACCTTGATATTCGTGATAAAGTCAGGTTTATAAATACAATCAGCACCATAACTATTCACAAAAAAAGTAAAGCTGCGGTTTTAAAGTAGGAGAACATGGAAGAGTGGTACCTTTTGAAAGATTCAAACATTTCCCGCGGACTTCCTCCATACTTTTCTTTTATTACCCCATACAAATACGTTGCTTGTTTCATCTTATCCTCGTAGTTGCTAGCAGGAAAGAGCCATTGCTTGAAGGACTTAGCAGAGATACGATCATGATGATCGGCATTCAGTTTACGAAGAATGAGATCAGCCTGTGGAAGTGGAGGCGTGTAAGTTAAACCACAGCATCTTTGAAGGTTGCTTACCTCGTCTTCATTGAGATTTCGGGCAAACTGGGGAATATGCAAATTAGTCAAAGCCTTTTTCACTGCACGATCTTCTAAGTGTCCTTTCTTGGCTGTTGCCTGAATTAATTCTCAATAACTTGGAAAAATTGTCAGAATATTTTCGGAATACCTTTCCTAACTTCGCAAATTCTTCCAAAAGAACTTCATCAGAGCCTTGACTTGCTACATTACTCAACTTTTGCACCAACATCTAGAAAATCAATATAAAAAATAATAAAAGGAAGAGAATTAGCTGGATGATCTTACCCGTCGAGCAAGATCATAAATAATCCCTGGCTCATAGTCTAATAACTCTTGATGGAAATCTTCTGGGAATATAAAAGTTGCTAATTCTTCTAAACTAATCGTACTATCATTATTTTCATCAATTTGTTCTAATAATAATTGACAAAATTTCTCTGCTTGTGTAGGATCTTCTTCAAATAATCTCAACTGGGGGAGTTTTAAAAAGCTCATCATCTCTTGTGCTGTGACGACTCCACTATTATTACCATCAATTTGAGCAAATGCTTCTTTCACTAGTTCATAGTGAGTCATATCTCGATCTCCCGCTAATAGAACTAATGACGTCCTGAGTTGCTGTGCGATGCGATTGTATTGCATTGCAAAAATATTAATCGAATTTTTCTTCTCTAAACTGTTAGCACGGGTTGTTAAAGTAGCACTTTTCTCTGATAATGAATTTGTCCCGGAGAAGCGTTGGCCTGGTTCTTCATATGTAGATGACAGAGGTTGGGAAGTTGCATCAGGGTCTGGAGAAAAAGGCGCGGAGGAAGTACTGTGCTGAGTATAAAAGGTATTGTCATCCTCTTGTCTCTCGTATTCCTCGCAATATCCTAAGAAGTCCAACATATTCAGAAATGTGATTGATTTCTCGCCTCCTGTGAGAGCATTACAAAGATCTTGAGCATCTTGACGACTGAGAGAAGGATCAACCCCCTATAGTGAGATAAAATTTATTTGAAATAGTGCAAATCTCATTTTGCATCACTTACTTTCATATTTGTGATAAAATCCGCCTTGTATATGCAATCAGCACCATAACTATTGATATAAACCGATTAGATTAGGAAAAGGGGGATTTCATGAAAGTCAGAAATTTGTGCGCTGACCTCTTAAAAGATTCAAACATCTCCCGCGGACTTCCTCCATACTTTTCTTTTATTACCCCATACAAATACGTTGCTTGTTTCATCTTATCCTCGTAGTTGCTAGCAGGAAAGAGCCATTGCTTGAAGGACTTAGCAGAGATACGATCATGATGATCAGCATCTAGCTTTCGAACAATCAAATCAGCCTACCGATATTTCAAAATTAAAGCAGATAGGATAACATGATGGACAATTACCTCATTTTCCTTTAGATTTCGTGAAAATTGTGGTATAAATAAGTTCAATAATGCCTTTTTGACGATTCTATCTTCTAAGTGACCTTTTCGCACTGTCGCCTATTGATTAAACAGTTAATCTTGAGCGATATTTAGATAATAGGAGGTGGCACCTCTGCTAATGTCGCAAATTCTTGAAGGATAACTTCATCTGAACCATGCCCTGCCACACTACTTATTCTTTGGACCAATTCCTTTTGAAACATCAACATTCAGTGAAGTTATAGCACAGTAAGTTGAACTTACTCTTCGTGACAGGTCATAGATAATTCCAGGCTCATGTTCAAGGGGTTCATTCTCAAAGTCTTCCGGGAAGATGAAAGTAGCTATCTCCTCCAAACTTATTGACCCATTGCTATAAAACAATTAAATCAAGGCGTAAAATGATGAAAATAGAATTTCAAAGAAATTAATTGGTACATACCCATCTTCATCGATTTGTTCAAGAAGTAATTCACAAAACTTCTCAGCATTCTGTGGATCTTCATCAAAGAGATGTAACTCCGGAAGACGAAGGAAACTCAACATCTCCTGAGAGGTAATAACACCACTATTATTTCCATCGATTGCTTGAAAGATTTCCCTTACTAACTCAAGTCGGCTAATATCACGATCTCCACAAAGTTCGAGCAAAGCAATTCGAAGATTTTGAGCGACCTTATTATATTGAATAATATAACTCCCAAGAGAACTTTTCCTTTCTAAGCTCATTCTACTCAACCAATAACTATTATGATCCATCTTTGAAGATTCTCTCCTCAATCTTGCAAGAGAGAGCTGAGTAAACTTGCTGGTCGGATGTCCTTATTTTTCAATCTCAAACCGCCAGTACGGCCTTTACTGTCGGTAGGCCGAAAATGATTTGAGTCCAGTTTTCGGGGTGTGCGAAAAGCACAAATTATTGAAAAATAAGAGATGATAACTCAAGAATCTTTATGGAAGATTTGTTGCAAAGATGGTAGTGGAGATATTGAAGAGTTGAAAAGAATTTTATCAGAATATCCATCATGGATTCATAAGGTACCAAGAACATCCAATTGATTTGTGGAGAGTCTTTAACTGTTCTTTGTCTAGGATTTAGATGGGTTTGGGTCTCCTATATTGCTTTATGCTGCGTATTACCAACACGTGAAGTTAGTTGAATATTTGATAACACTTCCTGATTGTAATATAAACAATCAAAACAGTGTAAGCTTTCAATTTACAATCATACTCAAGGATATATTCAATCACTATTTTAGTATGGTGAAACAGCCCTTTATTGGGCATGTTATCACGGTTTTGTTGATATTGTAAGGATTTTGTTATCTCATCCTGATATTGACCTTTCATTGAAAACTATCGTAAGCTTTGCACTTCATTTATCTTGATCTTTTTAAATATGTTCATTTAGGAAGGTAAAACTATCCTTGAGACGTGTTCCGAGGAACCCAGAGTGAATCAAGTAACGAAATCAATCATCATTGAATTATTGCAGGTAGTAAATTATCTATGATGAGTCTGAGGTCCTTTAGAAAAGATCTTTGTAGAATCATCATCGCCGAGCATAGATCACTCCACTTCAAACAACGACTGCAGCTAATGTAATGGTGGAGTCTAACATAGCAGAAATTAAAAGGAATGATGGTTTTTATCCTGTTAATTACCACCAGAAACAATGAGCATCTAATAAATATATTTTATATAATAACATTTTTTAATCATCTAGTAATATTATATACTTTCTTAAATAATGTTCTATCAATGTTATGAAAAAAGCATTCCTATCAACAATTATGAAAAAACAAATAATACATATTATTATATCTCTTTGATAAATCTTAAATTGATTTCTATTCCTATACCTTTGAAATTTTACTTAATTTCCATCTCAAGACAATCGCATGAAAGATCTACTCTCATTCCCTCATTCTTGAGTGAAAGAAGAATGTATTGACTCTAATATTGATTTAACCAAATACAATAATCCTAAATCTTTCTTCTTATAGATTAATTCCGATGATATCACATTAGTAGATCCCCCATCAGCAGTGTTATTATTCATATTCTCTTCAAATCCACTCTGATATAAAATCCCAATACTCTCTTCCATACCAGAGATAGTTCGAATAAATAGTTTATTTGTTTTCTTGATTTTTTTATATTTTTCTTCCCCTGGATGACTCTATACAATCCAATAAGACAGAGAGTTAAGGTTAGTTTTAGGTCGTAGGATGGAGTATATCTTATAGCTCACTTACCTGAATATTTTGTAAGATGGTAATAAATAATTGTAAAATATCAATGAACTGTTGATAATTACTATAATTATTAGTATTCAGTATCTTTTGATCATATAAAGTAGTTAATATATCTTTGATTGCTAATATCTTCTCGACAGTAGAAGTTAATGTTTCATCAGATAATATCATAATAATACAATCTTCAAATAATTTATTCATTTCTTCTTTCTTATTAAATAATTTCTCTCTTTTCTTTATCTCTAACTCTTCTGTATTCTTTATTTCCTCCATTATCTGTTCATTCTCTGTCTTTACTTCATCTCTTTGAGAGACTTGATCTTCCATAGGTGTATTCTCAAGCACCATTACCTCTGACAGGTGATCAAGGTTGTGATTTTTCTCCTCTAATTCCGAGGGAATGTAATCGACCACTGTTATCTTCTCTTGTGGAGGTAGTTCATTATTATCGATTTCCATTGGTTTAGACCCATCAACGTCCGAATGATCTTTCTCACTTTCACTGCCACTATCTTCACTTTCTTTGTTCTCTTCGAATTGTTCTTTTCCTTCAACATTGCTTCTTTCTGAGATGAACTCATTCTGAGTGTGATCGCTTTCAGAGGTTGAAGACTCGTCAGACGGCTTCTTCACATATTGATTATATCGTTGTTCTTCTCGTTGCTTCTGAAATTGATGAAATCGTAAGATTGCAGCTTCTCCAGCAATCCTATTAGCTGGAAGTTGAGCAGTAGTAGTTGCATTATCTCCTCCGCCTAAAGTAAAGACTGTTTGTTGCTTTTCCTCATCCTCATCTTCTTCATCATCGTCATCAAAGTGCTTCTCTGGTCTTATATACGACTCTCTTTGTCTAGCATTTAATAATGAAAATCCACGACTTTTCTCCCATGATAATTCATTGGCATCTTTTTCAATCTGTCTCATTAACATATAAAATTGATTATCATGTTCACTGTAGATATTATGAGCTAATTCATGATATAATACTTTTTTAATCGATAAAAACTTACGAAAACCTTTTAAATCATCAGTTCTTAATCTTAATAATATCTTTTGTCCATGATTTTGGTTTAAACCCATGACACAGACATCAGAGACACCAACATTACCTTCAGGATATAATTCAGTTAATTCATTTACAGTAAATTTATATTTATTCATGACAGCAATAATACCTGAATCATTTGCTAATTGTTCTAATATCTCCTTTGCTCGATTTTCATTTGGAAGGTTTGCTAATGTTGTAATTCGATGGAAACCGTAGGTAATAGGACCTCGTCTGCGTCCTTCGGAGGATGCTTTACTTTTACTTGATGCGAGTTTCCTTCTTTTCAGTTTATCTTTGATTTCAGCTGCTTTTATTTTCTCTTCTTCTAGCTGATGAATGGTCTCTTTTGTGAGTGGGTTAGCGATCATAGTGATTTTCAGGTCTTTCTTGATGGTGGTATTAGTAGAGGCAGGAAAGAGCTCTGAAAGCACTTGGTCAGTATTTGAGACGACCTTTCCTTGAACTATGAGCTTTATCT
>VKHI01000767.1:2359-13708 GCA_015145745.1 Poterioochromonas sp. DS
GTCTCTATCATATTAATCATCAAGAAAAGTCCCTGTTTTATATTGAGAACGAGAGAGTAGAGTGAGAGGAATGGCGAGCCAAAAGCGATTACTGAAATTGAAAGTTTATTTTGAGAACGATCAAACTGAAGTCGACTTTGATATGAATGATTATAATGTTAAAGAATTTGATCATTGGTTAAGATCTCGTTTTGGTGTGGAAAATGAAGTGGCATTAAAGTACATGGATCATCTTGGTGCTGGTAAGACTACTTTCATGACTATAATATGATCCTCACTCTCTCCTAATCTCCTTGATGTACTTGCTTTTCTCATAGAAATCGCTCCTACGAAGTCATATGTAGAAGCAAATCCTCGACTATATATCAAAGTCACTCATCTTGCTCATGATAAAGTGTTAGGATTGGAGCAATACACCTTCGCTGCAATCTTCCTAGGACTCACAACACTCATGCTTATTGCTGGACTCTATGCCGAAACACTCAACCCTTTACTTCCTATTAAAATTTACTGTAATCAGTTAGATAGTTGGCTCATTGACTTAGGTTTGATTCAAAAGAAAGGAGCTGCTTTAGAATCCTTCATTGCTACTGTTTGTTGGTCTAGCACTTATATCTATATTCGAAGATTTTGGAATCCTGAAAATTATGGTTTTGCAATAGAGAAATATGGTGCTGATTCCTTTTTTGGTGGACTATGTGCAGGTGGTGCAGTGCTTTTGAAGCATATTCTTCAGAAGGCATTAGCATAGTAGATTTATAGTGAATGTACTACCAGTCATAGTCATAGTCGGAGATTGAAAGCTCTTTCATAGGTGTAAAAGATAGTTGTTTAAGTAAAAAATGTTACTTGCAGACAGGTGCGAACAAAACAAGCGATGGTACTATCTATTTCTTGCTCTTTCGAATGATACGAACACCTTTCGTCTTGATTTTAATGCGAGCAATAATATCCTTTGCTGTGATATATAATCGATTATCTCCACCAAAGGCAACGTTTGACACAGGGCGATCAAGGAGAAGTCGTCCTAATAGTTTTCCCTCAGGGGAGATGACTAACACTCCTCCAGGACCACTAGAAATCACATTACCATGAATATCTACCTTTAAACCATCAGGTAAACCAACTTGTTGCTGATCATTCTTCTCTTTTTCTTTCAGGTAAAGAGGTTTCGTATCAAAGAATACTTTACCTTGAACAATAGATCCATCATCCTTCACATCATAACTCATAATCACAGGGTTAGCAGGATCGGAATTTGTGACGTAAAGCTTGGAAAAATCAGGGGAAAAGGCCAATCCATTAGGTCTCGTTAATTTTGACTCTAATAATCGAACATATGCAGTTGGTTCACCATAATCCATTGCTAATTGCACATAATCTGACTTGATGAGATAGACACCGCTGTGCTCTAACTCTTGATTATGGATGACTTGTTTCTCATCCATGAGACCATATGGTGGATCAGTGAAATATAAATGACCTTCAGGAGACCAAATCAGATCATTGGGAGAGTTTAGTCGTTGTTGTTTGTAGTGGGTAGCGACGAAGGATCTCGTTCCATCATCACGTAAAAGACCAATCGCACGATCTCCATGTAACGCTGCAATGATGTCAAAGGAGCTATCATCACGTCTTAATAGACCATTGGACCCTGCCTCAAAGGTATTGTCACAATAAGTCAGATTAGATCGACATCCACTCTTCTCCACATAGATTGTCTTTCCTATGGTAAACATTCCTTTACCTTCTTCCCATTTGAAAATACGATTTTGTATCGTATCAGAAAAGACTAAATGTGGTAAATTATCATCAGTAATCCATAATGGTCCTTCAGCCCAGGTTAAATTCGTTGCAATAATTTCAATCTTATTGAGTGGATCGATAATCGAATTAAATAATGATGGATCTAAGATTTCGATACTCCCTATAAATGGTTTTTGATTTAAATATTGTGATAGGAAATAGAGGTAGGTGACTAAACTTGGTAGGAAAATATAAAACCATATAATTTCACTATTTCTTCTTGGTGATAATTTTTCTTCTAAATGTAATGATTGAATAAATTCTAATATATTTCTTACAAGTTCTCCCATTTCTTTTTTGTATTGGGAAATTTTTTCTTGATCTTTTAAAGCAGGACGAAGCAATCAAAAGCGAAAGTCTTGAATATCTACAACCAATCTTGATGAAAGATGAAAGGACTGAACGCGTATTTACAAAAGCCGACCTTCTTTCCCTTCGGACATTCGTTAAGCCAGTCATCTCTTGATAGAAAAGAATTCTTAGTTTCTTTCTTTTGATAGAATTCAATTGTTTTGAGAGGGAAATATCAGATATGCCAGTTTCAAGTGGTGATTTGAATTCAAGTTTTATTTTTTATCGTCAACCATTGTATATTAGTATTGGAATATTTTGTATATTGACGATACTTTTGCTTGGTTGGTTAAAAGTGACTTATGGTAGCTTCTCTATTGGTAATGCAAAGAAGAAATGGAAAGAAAATATAGAAATGAGAAAACGATATGATGATCTTTTTGCAACAAGGAATAATTTAATGTATCATATTAGTTGGGCGAAGTCAAGAGGTGAAAAAGAACAAGCGCGAAGTATGATGCAACAACTTGATAAAGTTGATAAAGTAAGTGATAATATTATTATTATCTTCCCTTGTCATTTGCATTAAATCTCTTTCTTTTGTAAATAGGAAATAGATGAGATAGAAATGAATAATTTCAAATATTTTATGAAAAGGAAAGGCGATATTTAATAGCAGAGAAAGAAGAATCTTTTTATTCATTTTAATCTTAAACTATTTTATTTCTATACCCACAAAACCACCACCTCAATGATGGCTCGTAAAAGAAACATCATAAGAAAAAGCAAGCATAAGAACTCTCTGAAAAATTCAGAATAAATAAAAAGGGGATGAAAAAGCGCACATCGATCAAATACGAGCACTAGACTATACTGCTACTACAAACTAAACTATATCAGAGATACAACAATTCTTAATAAGGACATCAAAAGTTACTTAAATTCAATCTCAGACTTTCTCTGAGCTTCAATCTCAGATTTTCTTTGTGCTTTTGTTGCCCTTTCGATCATTGAAGCTCTGGTAGTGCTTTTAAAGGCTCCTTTGATGGTCAAAGGAATCCATACTAAATAGAGGATGATGATTGGCCAATAAGCAGCAAACAACACCCAACACGCCCACCATCTCATTCTTGCTTTTGCAGGACGTGATCTAAGTATATTCAATGTAATGTGACAGTTCTATGAATGAAGGAAAGTACTCACATTACAAAGATGGGATAGGCCGTATCATCACCGTTTACATCAACGAATACATTACCCAATGCCCATAACATATTACCAATAACCCACATCAATTGTGATAAATAATGAACACAATCTTCCATCATTCTCTATATTGGAAAAAAGAAGACGACGGTAACATAGAACGAGGAAGACGACCGTAGTATTACCTTAGTTTTGAATGTGCACCAAATGAAATCAGCTGCAATCAAGACAGTAGGAATCAGGCATATAATCCATGGCGGCTGACAAAGCTGGTTCCAACTTAAATCCTTCCCTAACCAACATAAAGTATGTGCATGCTCGTATTCTCGCCAATCATGAAAATAAGGGATCCGACATTTAAGACCATTTCTAAAGTACATAGTTGGATCGTTATATTCTGTTTTCATCAAACCTAAAGGTCTTAAGAAAATATGATAAAACAATATCCATGCGATAGCACTCTAAGCACCAAATGATAAAAGATTATGCAATCAATTTGATGATAAGCTTACCTCAAACATTATTGCTGTCTTCGGAACAACGTAGTCATCATCACCGTCAAACACTTCACCTGCCATCCAGACAAAGTTCCCTGACAACCACAGCACAGTAGCAATTAACATATACACCTCCTCCATACCACCAGAAAAAAATGCAAAATAACACAAAACCATACACCAAGCCAATGCAAGACTACCAAAGATCATGGCTGGCCAATAAAGATCAGAAGCCCACGCTAAATCCTTAGCAATCCAAAGATAGATATGAAAGTTCTCTGCGCCACGAACAGTAAAATAGTAATCCCAAGTCCATGCACCAGAAATGTAAAAATTTCTTTGATAAAAATCTTTCCAAGTGAAAGAGAATGGTACATCATCTTCATCATTTTCGATGATTGGATCTCTCGAATGATTCACCTTGCTAGTATCATCCATTTTCTCAAGGTCGTGACTCATTGTACTGCTTTTCTCTCTCACTTTGTTAATAGTAATTTTGGTTTCTTGTTCAAAAAGTTTGCTTCTATCAACCATAAATTGATGAGAGTCACGATCGAGCAATGATTTGAAAGTGGATTGGATATCAAAAAAAAAACGACGAACGGTAATAAAACGATCTGTTAGACCTCGCGGAGGTTTATGAATTACCTTTAATTCATGAATGGCCAAATATTCAGAGAGAAACAAATTGGACAAATTTCCCTTTAATTCGCCAAGAATTCCAGTATTTTGGTATTCTTGCTTAAAAGGCTAACGTTGGCCTTTTTCTCTTTGAAATGTAACTCGTCGTCCGAATGTGGGTGGATAGCTTCTCAATAATTTTCTATGCTTAACCTTAAAAACTTTAAACATACAAAGGGTTGGAAAGAACAGGGACCAAACAAAAGCTATAATCTAAGATGCGATTCAATAAGAGATAGCGACGATTACACATTCAAGAAGTTGCTTCGAAAGCAAATTTCTTCACCAAATTTATAGGAATTTAATTCAAAGAGAATTTTCCTGCGACAATAAGTTAATTCTATGACTCGATCCACACCTTCTGGGTCGCAATCATTGCGGAAGGAGGAAAGATTCGCAAACTGCAATATTGAAAGTCCATTCAGAAGAATGTCAATATCCTCAGCTTTTAGAATTAATTTTAACTCATCCGACAGTCTGTAATAGATGAACAGCTGAATTGCTTTCACAGGTACATTCAAGGGCGCGTAGAAATTAGGTTTTGGAAGTTCGGGGAGACTCCTATTTGGGCTTAATTTATCGGAGCGTAACTTGATCACGTACTTTACCGACTTCAACGACTTCGAAATAATAAGATTTGGATCAGTCTTGACGCTGAGAACTGTAACGGTGGACGGGTAACTTGGTTTACAGTAATTTTGGTTTACGGTAGATTCGACAAGTGGTGCAACACTGGATATAGAGAATCTTTTAGCCTTCTTCGAAGCTCTTTCGATGAAATCTTGATTGCACCACTTCTCCTCTTCCTTTTGTTCTCGATTGCGTTTGCCGATCGAAATTTGAGAGATTGCTTCTGATATAAACTGGACTTTCCTTCCTAAACCTTGAACTTCTTTTTCAGAACTTTTATCTTGATTCATGCAGGTTAATGTACTAAAAGTCATTGTCCTAAAGAGATTGAATCAAAAAAAATAATGAATAATAAAATCCTAACAACAGCGATTTCTTTCTACCCAGTCCATTACGTTACTTGTTCAGCTTGCTGCCCACCTCGTTAGCAAACAAAGCAAAATCTTGTCAATCTTTTCTAAGGAGAGTGGGGCGAACTGGGCCAAAGACCACCCCTATCAAGTAAAATAAAAAGAAATATTGAAATATCTCTACTCCTAACATTCTTATTATTACTGTTTAGCAAAATCCAAGAACGAAAGAACAATGAAGAAGATTTTAATTACTGGAAGTTCAGGACATTTAGGGGAAGCCTTGATTCGAACGTTAGGGAAATCCCCTGAAAAATATGAATTGGTAAGTATTGATCGAAAGCCTTCTCCATTCACCAATCGTGTTGGTGGACTTGAAGATAGAGAATTTGTTGCAAGTTGTATGGAAGGTGTGAATATAGTGTTTCATACTGCAGCCTTACATAAACCTCATGTCAAGCTTCATTCTAACCAGGATTTTATTGATTCAAATCTTACCGGTACATTAAATCTCCTAGAGGAAGCGGTCATTGCTAAGGTCGACGCATTCATATTCACTAGTACGACCAGTGCCTTTGGTGATGCCCTCATCCCGCCATCGGATCAGCCTGCTGCGTGGATCACTGAAAACTCAGTCCCCATTCCGAAGAACATATATGGCGTGACAAAACTTGCTGCGGAGAATTTATGTCAACTGTTCTCCCGCAATCATGCCTTAAACTGCATCGTTCTCAGAACTTCGAGATTCTTTCTTGAAGAGGATGATGATCCAGAAATTTCTTTAAAATTCTCTCAAGAGAATATTCAAGCTATCGAGCTTTTGTATCGAAGAGTTGATATCGAGGATGTGGTCACAGCTCATTTGCTTGCTGTTGAGGCGGTAAAAGGCAAGAGATCCGTTTACAAAAAGTACATTATTAGCTCGGCAGGTCGCTTTCAAAAGGAGGATTTATTACTGTTACGTCAAAATCTTGCGGCTGTCGTTCTAAAATACTATCCGAACTATCCGGAATTGTTTGAGAAAGAAGGATGGAAGATGTTTGACTCCATTGATCGGGTTTATATTAATGATTCAGCTAGAGTAGAATTAGGCTGGAATCCTAAGTACGATTTTGACTATGTTTTGTCTTGCCTGGCAGAGAATAAACCTTTTCTTAGCGAGTTAAGTCGGTTTGTAGGGTTTAAAGGTTATTAAGAGAGTCCTTTGATTTTTTTCTTATAAATCTTCGGTACTTTTTTCTTTGTAATTCTCAAGAAAGATAAATGAGGATACTATGTTGCCGTTGTCGATTGAGATGAAGAAGATCGCGTAACTAATCTTAAAAGAAAAGGACTTCCAAGTATTATGATTGTTAGAATATCCGTCCCTGACGAAAAACTACAATCTGGAAAATGAATTCGTCCATAATAAATGATAATTAATGCAATAGTACGAGATACATCACTTATTAGTTGAACATGAAACTTATTAATTGGACCAACATCACGATATCCGATATAACTCCTAACCTCTTGATTAAAGTAATATCGATAACAAAGGATACTATTATCAGCAATTGAAAGAAACAAAAACAAAAATTTAAGAAAAGAAAAACCAAATGAATGAAAGATTGTTGGAAAGCTTAAGACATTCTCTGAGATAAGCATTAAAACATACATCAATATCATATCAATTAACAAGATAGCAGAGGATACAATAGAGAAGGGAATAAAACATTGTATTCCATCTTTTAAAATCAAAAAATCAATTCCTAAACCTAAACCTATTGTTGGAAAAGTTGAAATCAAAGAAGGAAGGAAGTATAATAGTAATGAAGTAATGTTACTTTCCACTGAATGAAGAAACACAATTACTAAAAAGAATAAACTACCAGTCATTAATGAAATCAAAGTAAGAAAAGGTATAAATTTACCAAATTCAAATTGACTATTTAAATCACCTGATAGAAAGAATATTAATGCACAAAACAATAGATTAATACCAAATGCAATAAACAGAATATACTGCGAAAGAAGGAAAAAGAAAAGAAATGCAAAGCCAATATAATGATTCCATTGTATATTTGTTTTACAGGTATGATCTATAACGTTACTATTACTATTGCTGTTATTAATACTTAAATCTGTTAGAAGAATATTAGCGATGACGACGCAAATTAATCCTTTAACACCATAAAAACCAGAATAGAAATTTGCAACTAATTCACTACTTTTTGTCATTAAAGATTGAATTCGAGGCATCCAAATACAATACCAATGCCATAATTGATGATATTTTAGATATAACTGCATAAATTTCTCTCTCACTTTGGTAATCTGTTCGGATGGTCGGGAATATAACTCTTGTTTATTTAAAAGAATATCAGGATCAAAAACTATTTTATAATGGTTTGCAGGATATTTTGTAACTGGATTATTTAAATGAACAATTAATGGTTTCTGATTTCCCATCCAAAGTCTGGTGGAAGAGAAACTAGAATTACTTCGTATTCGAAAATATTCATGTGAACAATAAAAGCTTAATGGTATAATTAACCATAAAGGACTATAATCAGCTTCATCCTTCCATCTTTTACAAATTGTACGAAAAAATAAAAGTCTTTGTACATCTTTTACATAAAATGATAAAATTAATTGTATTAGTTCCGACGGCAATGAATTTAAGAAATTCTTTTGTTTCAATAATTTAAGGTCGGGTGATGGATCAAATCTAAATTCACTCCTCTTCATCTTTTTTTCAGGTTATCAATTGCAAATCCTTTGTTCAAAAATGGTGACAAGGCAAGAAGTGAAGTCGGCAGAGTTGGGAGATTCTGTCGGCAATCTACCGGTTATTAGCCGGTAGGAATGGGCCTTCATTCTCCTTCATTCATCTTTCATCATCCAATTATTACCATGACAAAGACAAATCAAAAGAAACAAAAGGAATCCTTGCTCAAAACTTCCTTTAGAGCTACACTTCCAAATGAAAGTGTTCAAAAATATTCAAGAGGCAAACTAGAATTTAAGACAAAAAGACCTAAAACTTTAGCATTAAAATCAAGCTTAGAAAATACCAATGAAGATATTAAAGAAGCTGTCACAGAAGCTGTTGCTAATGAGATCTTATTACCATTAGATCCAGGATTTATTGAACTTGAAAATAAAAACATGAAAGTTTATAAACTCAAACAAAGAGAGATCGTTGATAATATTGATCTGAATACAGCAAAGAATGCTTTCGATCTTCAATTACATGCATTTGCACCTTATTTTATTAATTATACAAGAAATGGAAGAAATTTAATTATTGGTGGTCGAAAAGGACATGTTGCAACATTTGATTGTCAAACAATGAACATCGGTACAGAACTACAATTACAAGAGGATGTACATGATGTCACCTATCTACACAATGAAACAATGTTTGCTGTTGCACAAAAACGTTGTGCTTATATCTATGATCGTGATGGTGTAGAAATTCATTGTATGAGAGCTCATGAAAGACCTTTAAAACTTGATTACCTTCCATATCATTTTCTATTAACATCAGTAGGTCATTCAGGTTGGATTAAATGGCATGATATTAGTGTTGGTGAATATGTTTCGGGGTTTCAAACAGGCCATGGACCATGTCGTATTATGAAACAAAATCCTCATAATGCTATCATGCATTTAGGTCATAGTAATGGTATTGTAACTTTATGGTCACCAAATTCTAATAAAGCATTAGTAAGTATGTTATGCCATCGTGCTGCTGTAACAGACCTTGCTATTGATCGTAGTGGTAATTATATTGCTACAACTGGTTTAGATGGTTATTTAAAAGTATGGGATGTTCGAAAGTTCTCTTATTTACATTCTTTTAAATTAGAAAAACCTGCTACAGCGATTGATATATCAGAAAGAGGTTGTGTAGCTGTTGCTACTGGAAGAAAAGTACAAATACTTCGTAATGCATTTGATCGACCATATGATGTTACTTATTTAAATCATGAGATAAGAACTCCTAATCAAGCATTATCTCATGGTGGTGGTGTTACTGCTGCTACAAAAGCATTGAAATCTAATGTTAGTATTAGTTCTCTGAAATTCCGTCCTTTAGAAGATGTTCTGTGTGTTGGCCACTCCCATGGTATTACTAGTATTATTGTGCCAGGCTCTGGTGAACCTAACTTCGATTCCTACGAGAATAATCCTTTCCTAACAACGAAGCAACGCAGAGAGGCTGAAGTACAAAATCTATTGAATAAATTACCATCGGAAATGATTGTATTAGGTTAGGAATTGTTATGCTACTTCTATCAATGTGTAGTCATGTTTTTTTCTTTTCTTAGAGGATAATGTTGTTGGATCGGTTGACAGCGACCAAAAAACACTTAAGAACGAGCAGGAGGAGATTTTCTATGGAAATGATGAAAAAGAGCAAGATAAGAAGGTAAAGATTGTGCTCTATCTATGTCTATAAATGAATCTCTTAAACTATGGAATACTACTATAGGAAAAGAATAAGAAGAGAGGTAGAAATAAAATTTCTGCAAAATTGAGAAGAAAGCAAAAGAACGTCATTGATGAACAAATGGTGAAATTAAAGGAAAAGTTAAAGGAAGAGAAGGAAAAGAAAGAGCAAGCGAAAAGAGAGAAAGATCAAGCAGCAGAGAAAGACTCGATAAATATCACTGCTCTTTCTAGATTTAAATAAACTATCTCATTCAGCTTACAAATCTATTTCCAGCAGCGTTTATGTGTTATATATGATCATGAAGAATTGTGGAATTGGTTAGGGATGAGTTCAAATGAGAAGGAAAAGACAGAGAGTTAATTTATTAATTGTTTTCCTGTGAGATATATCTATCTATCCTAACTACTATACAAAAATTTGTAAAAATCAAGTAGAATCACTTTTCAGACATCTTTTTTGAACAAATTAAGTTGGCAAACAAGGAAAGATAGCTGATTAGGATTAATGATGATGATCAGCAGCTTCATCAGAATGCCCTTTCGCAGATTCAATATCTCCGTCACTCTTTCCATGATCATGATCATGCTCACCATCATGGTTATGGTCATGCTCCTCAGAGGAGGTAGGAACACTTCGTCCTTCCATGGTATTTTTCGGATTATTAGCGAAGTCTAACACTGTTGTTGGAAGTTTTTCTGCGGCGATGACATAATCGTAACTCAAAGGAATTTTGCCATGTGCTCTAACAGTCTTCCTTGTCCTCTCCCTAATTCAGAATAATTATTAGTCATAAGGTTCAGTATAAGATCGAGAACTTACTCCAAATCATTTAAATATTGTTTCATCCCTTCTTGGAGTGCGGGATTCGCCATATAATCCAACTTACTTCTTGCGACTTTGATCTGCCTCAGTGCTGAATCTTCGCTATGCAAGATAGTGAAATTTCGGCTGCTGGTGATGACTAATCCAGACGATTCAATATGACGCTTCATCCAAGAAAGTGGGAATTCTCTAAGAGATACAAAAGATGTATTAGATACAACTTTTCCCATTGTAAGAATGAATGCTAACCTGTAAGGACGATGCCCAGCTAAGAGAATGCACGAATCTCTGGCACGACGAATTTCAGAGATAATGGAACCAGGAGGATCGTGTTCATCTGGAATAGGATTCATTCCTATGAAGTACAATCTCCCGTTCGGCAAAAGGTGATTTGACAATCTAAGAAAGAGAGAAAAGTGAAATCTTGATAAAGGTGAAAGAGGTAGACTTAATAAGACTTACTTTCGAATAATGGTATCTTGCTCATATGGTGAGAAGCCATCAACAGCTCCTATTAAATAATCTGCTAAGATGGTATCGTACTGACCTAATGTCTGACAAAACTTCTCATCCATCCAATTACCAACTAACAATCGATCAACAGGTCTCATTCTTGAAGAAACAT
>VKHI01000768.1:0-13696 GCA_015145745.1 Poterioochromonas sp. DS
TCCAAGATCGTGCTTTTAATACTATATCGTTCTAGAATAGGATACCATTCAAAGAATTGGCATCTGTTTATATCTTCTATTGACGCATTCACAGCCATTCCAACCATGTTTCTTCTCTTTTGTCTTCCTACCTATATAGCGTATAATAAGAAAAGACGCTTTTCCATTCATAAAAATTTCTCTCTATTAGCTCTTTTCAAAAATCTTATCTAACATAAATTTAGCTGGTTTCGTTGAAAATGAATGGAATTAATGATGTCATTCGACAAGATTATACAGGTCCAGCATGTTTATATAAGTTACTTGCAGAAAGAAGAAAGACAGATCCTTCTTTTCGTCGAAAGAATCCACTTACCTTTAATCGAAATAAACGAAAGAATCAACGAAACTATAAACATATCTTTACAGTTGAATTAGAACAGAAATTTTCTAATCGTGTTTCATTTTTCTTAATCGTTGATACATTAGAAAAGAAAGATCATCATAACTATCAAATAATTGATTCTAAGTATATCATTGAAAATCATTCAAATACGTTTCAATGTATATTTCATATGAAAAAATTGAAAAATTTAGATTTTACTAAACTATATTCTATTCATGTCTTAATTATGCATAGTTCAAAAGAAAATACGATTGATACTGATTTTCATCGTGCTAGTTGTCTTTGTAATCGTTTATCATCTTTTTCTTTTAATGATTATTTAACAGAAGAAGTTTCATTAAAATTAAAATCATTAATGTGTATGATAGAAATTAAAGATTATTTAATGAATAATTTCCAGTTTTCACAGATTGATAAATCTCGGATTCCTTCAAAGTCTTTTTCTTCATTCTTTTCACCTTATCATCCTCAATGTAATCAACGGATTTATACCCTATCAACACGATTTCAGTGTCGTTTGTACAATTTACCACCACGAGAATCCAGTGATGTGGCGTTTTCTTTGAATATTTCCAATACCTCCAACGCGCCCATGACTGTCGAGAACGAAGATGGAAGTAAAGGAACAGCTGTTGCAACAATTTCCTCCACTGCTCCTATTCAACCTCAACCTCGAGATCGTTCCTCTGAAAGTATAGTTAAGTTAAGTCAATATCCTAAAATCACTGTACATTATCATTTCCTTGTCAAATTACGTCAAAAAGCGAAATATCTTGAATTTGCTACCCAATCCATAACAAATCATATTACCTGTATCTGGTGTAATATGAAATTTATGAAAAATTTATATTATGATAAATCAATTAAAAGAATTGCCAATTTTTCAACATTATTATTATGGCAATATCATCAACATATATTATGTTGTCATTATCATTTTAATAGTAAAATTTTCTTATCAGATAATGGTCATTTACATTATTATTTTTCACGTAGTGATTATTATACAACAGATAAAGTTATATTAAAAGGTAATAAATTTTTTGAAACATTAAAATCAAGTAAATTAGATCATTCGAATATTATTACCATGTATTGGACAAAAGATAATCCAATATCATTAAATAAAATACCAACAGAATATTATCATTCATCAACTGGTTTATCATTATCATTACAAGATTTAAATTATGATAGTGATGAAGAAGAAGTTGATTTATCAATGACAATCTATCATTGTAATAATATTATTAATGAATTTACTGATATTACAAAACATGAAAAAGAATTAATGAAATTATGGAATACACATATTATATCATTCCCATCTTTTGGTGATCGATTATTTCCTATAGTATGCGAAAGATTTATTATTAAATATTGTAATATTATTATTGAAAAAGGATTAAGATATAATTTATTATTACATTTATTAAATATGTGGGATTTTGGTTTATTATTAGCAGAAGAAATTTATCAATATATGCAATATATAGATAGAATTATTTTATTACAAAATGGAAAGGAAAACGCGTATGAAGATAGAGATAGAATGGGAGTACAACAACCACAATATTAATGAATGCTTGTTTCTGTGGATGATATTTTTCCTCAAATGATTATGTAGGTAGGAATTCATGAAAAATTTTTGTTTAATTCTCCTTTCATGTAATATTTAATGAAAAGTTTTCATGTTCCCATTTGTCGAGTTATCAGAAATATTCGTCAGTTGAGCTTTAATCTCTGAAAGAAATTCATTATTGATAATGCTTGTTTTATAGCGTACTGATTTATTGACCATTCTTTGCTTTTCGAAGCGAATTCGACTTGCTTCCAATACTGCATTCAAATGGTTAGGATGCGAGGACGATGACGTTGACGGAGTATTATTATTCATTACTCTACTATTCGTTCTGAGTGAGGATTATTTAAAGCGCTTATTGTATAAGCGCTTTTAATAAGTTTGAAACTGTAATCAAATTTTCCATTCTTTTATTCGCTTGACAGAGATCTTTCTTAGAAATGTCAGACGAAGAAGAAGGAAATGACAACAGTTTTGATGCAGAAGAAATTGATCGTTTGACAAAGGAGGTTGACTCCTGGAAAGCAAAGTACAAATCTCTGGAAATCAAGAAACGAGAAAGTGACTTGGCTCTTAACAAGATCAAAACTGAAATAAACTCATTGAGAAGTGTTGATAAACTATGGAAGGAAGCTTCGAAAACCGTCTTTTTGAATCTCATTGATGTGAAGAATGCCTTCGATGTGCAAGTAGATCAAGTGTTAGAAGGTCTTGACGAAGTTTCTAAAGGCGGAGAACGCGTTACAAGTAAATCAACTCACTTAAAATCTGTAAAGAAAGTCATAGCACAACTTCAAGCAAAAATTGCGAAGCAAGATGAGACTATCGTATCATTAAATGGTAGAATACGGGCTTTGACTGCTGAACTACAAGAGAAGACAGAGAAGGTCGAAAGACTTTCGCAGGGTATTGAAGAAGAAGTTGAACGACTAATTAAACCTATCCGAGAGAAGCTTTCTGATACAGTCACAACGCTGATGAAGGAGAAAGCAGCCCGAGCTCAGGAACGGAGAGAAATCGCTGATCTATGGCCCAAAGATCATATGATGCCAACCCTCTTAATGAGATATCGCCCCTTTTCTCAGGAGGAAATGGATCGGAGAATAAAGTATACCATTGAGCAAAATGCTAATATGGCATTAGCGTTAGAAGTCCGAGCGAATGTAGTTGAATCTCAAATGTGGGAAATAAAGTATGACGATTATGGTCGAGCCTACTATCAGCACATGAAGACTGCCGAAATATTACAAGAACCACCAGAAATTATGAACTATAAACCACCTCCTGGACGCGATGAATATGGTAACGTTATTGCCACCGAAGAAAACGATGCGCATAATTGGATTTTGGGCAGTGATACAAGAGGTCAAGTTTTTTATCGGCATAAGATCAGCGGCGTGACAACGTATTACCCTCCTTATGTATATAAAAAGATTCCTTTAGGAAAATCACGGGAACAGACAGTTGCAGAAGCTGCTTCGATTGTATTAGACTATATGAAGGAGAAAATCTCCAAACATATCGCGATCAAAAAGAAAAGGAAAGAAGAATTAGAGAACCCATTAACGCCTGAAGAGAAAAAGAAAAAAGAAAAGCGATTGAAAAGCCGAACTGCAGAAGAAATTGCTGCTGATGGTCCGGAATTAACTGAAGAAGGAGAACCTGTTGAACTTAGTCTCTATCAGTATGATATTGAGACAGTTGAACTTCTCGCTTATGAACTTCTTGCGGAAACGAACAATAATGATAAAGATATGGAAGCAGTAAGGAAGGAAAGGCGTTCTTTTTTGGAGGGTCAGGAAGTTAGGAAATTTCAAGAAGATTTATTTGAAGGTCAGAGTATTATTGAGTTCGATCTCGAGGGTTTAACTGTCCAACAGTTAAGAGGAATCGTGGAAGAGTTGGCTTTAGCAGAAGAAAAATATGAATCAAAATTATTGCGGACTCGAAATAACTTGAAGGATTTCTCTTTTGCTCTTGCGGAAAGGATAACAAAAGAGAAAGAGGATAAAGTTAAAGCCTTAAGGGAAGAAAAGATTACACAAGAAAAGGAATTAAGAACCCAACAAAAGGCGTTACTAGCTGAAAAGAAAGCGAAATTAAAGGAACGAAAAGATCAATACGAGAAAGAAAAACAAGCCAATGTCACTTTTGATGACGTTGAGAGCAAGTTAACGGACATGCGATCTGATTATGAAGAAGATGAGGATGAAGATGAGGAGCGAAGTGTGAGTAAAGCTGGGAAAAGTGTATCAGAATTTGATGATGGAGAAACACAAAGCAGGATAGATGAAGAGGGAGAGGTTGACAAAAAGGAAACCGCTTCCGTGCATAGCCACAAAACTGGAAGATCGAGTAGAACTGAAAAAAGTCGTACTACCGCAGCAAGTAAAACTGTGACGATCATGCCTTTTGAAGAAGAAGATCGCGAAATTGAGCATTTAGAACGGTTGATTGATCGTCCAATCGACCCTGTCCCTGATGAAGAATTAGAAAAGGAAATCTTTGGCGATAAATCGTTCTTATTATTTGGTGAAATTAGAATTGATCAAAAAGAATATGATTGTTCTGAAGAGTTGCAAATTTTAGCAAATCACCTTTGCAATTATACTGTATTTAGTGGTTATTTGAATATAAATTTAGCAAATTATCCTTATGAAAGCAATAACAATTATTCTATCTTAGAAGATACAGTGATGAATAATCAGAGTTCAAGCGGTTCTGTCGAAGATGATCGATGGCTTAGTGCTCACTTTTATCTTGGATGCACAAAAGAACAATTAGAAAATCATCGAGATTTACTCAGGAGAGAATATAATTCTCGATCCGGTTTCTTGCCAGTTGGTCCATTTGATACTGAAAAAATCGTTTATGAGTCTCGAACAACCGCAGAAGTTTCAAGAGAAATTGTAAGTAGCCATCTCACAGAGTTGTTTTTCAGTTTTCCTTATTCTTTTTCACAGGATCATGCTTACACCACCATTACACGTACTGTGGCGGAATCGATAATATCAAAGCAGCACGAACTTTGGAAAACGGAACAAATTGTCACTGACATCATCAAATCACAAATCCAGCAACAAGCCATTCAATCTCTAATGGCCAATCGTGTACGTGCTTATGAGGAATCTAAATGTCAATCATATGAGCTGCAAGCTCCTCAAGTTCATCTGCATTTCCGAAATATGAAATTGAAGCTCGCACAAAAGTTTACCAGTTTGTTAGACAATGTTTACTCCTTGCAGTATACTCTAGGCCCTTTCTCCAAACGAAGTAAAGGCATTAATGTAATTCCTGCTGAGATCTTAGAGTGGTACGAAATGGAGATACAAGGTCGCGTTGGCATCAATGTTGTTCAGATAGATACCTTAATCATCGAGATTATTGACGAAAATCCTACGAATCAGCGCTTAATCGGCGATGGCAGTAACAGAGTGATTGTTGCTAAGGGAATGACATCTTTGGATGATATTCTTGGGGCTAATCTTGGGCGATCTGTTAATTTTGAAGTTAAAATGATGAAAACTAAGAATTTTCGACGATCCTTCTTGAGAAGAAGTTCAACCGCTAGTTCTGCTGTTTTTGATGACGCAACATCAGTGAGTGAACATAAACCAAGCGAACCGTCAGTCCATCCTGAAGAAATTGAAAATCCTAATGACGAAGTCAATGATGACGGCTTAGCAGAGGAAGAGGAGGAGAAATCATTGAAGTCAAGGAGGGCTAGTCGGCTCAGCAATAAAAGTGGAGGAACCGAAATTGTTGATCCAAACGTCCTTGGACTTTTGAAATTTGAAGTTAAAGGTGAATTGAGGTATCAAACAGTCACTATAACTCCACCCGATCCTCAAGGCTTAGAAAACGTCAATGATATTTTGCCACCATCGAAGAAAATCACAAAAGTTCTTGATATTACTGGCCCTATCGGGAACTATAAGATCGCTTCTGAGAAAGACTTAAATCGATTCAGATTACTCGTTAGTGAGTTACGCGGAGATGATTGGAATTTATCGAAAAAGTTAACCGGAGATTATCCTCTTGCACAAGTTTCGACGGCTGATCCTATGAGGCAAAGTTCTGCGACTTCCAAATCTGTGAGTGGTTCTGAAAAAGACTTACATGAAATGCATGTTACTCCTATCAAGGTAATAGTTATCTTTCCTAATCAATAAATGAGATTTAACAATAAATGAGATTAGAAACTTCCAAACTTTGATAACGCCAATAAATTCCTGGCCAAGAAGTGGGTAATGCATGATCAAATGATTCGAAAGTTTTCTGTGGAGATCAAAGAGCGCACAAATGCACTAACTGATGTGATGAAATCTAAGAATGAATCTCTTCAGAGGCAAATTAGTGAAATAAAGACAAAAGTACGACGTGCGCTCGACCAAATGGAAGATGTGCAAAAAGATGTTCAAAAATACCATAAAATTGTCAATGAGCTGCGGAAGCCGAATCCAGAACCAAAAGAGCCAGTCTTCCCCGAACTCCCACCTGTAGCTTATGTTCCCCAGTTGCCAGCCTCTGGTGGATTAGATTCTCGAGGGAAGAAGAAGAAGGCTTTGCCACCAGCTGAATTGAAGTTAATCGTCGAGAATCTTGAAAATGGAGTCTATGATGGTATCGAAATATGGGAGTTACCAGATAGTTTCTTCCCTTCGCAAGCTCAAGCAATTAAAATTGGAAAATCTATTGAAACTCGCAATACTTTTCTTGACGCGAAAAGAGCAGCAGAAGTTGCCGCACGAGAGAAAATTTTGGAAACTTATCAGTTAGAGCATGATAAATGGGAATTAATGGAAAAGCGTCGTTTAAATGAATTGGAGAAAGCAAAAAAGGACTGTCGAAAGGTCAATATTAAATATGATTGCGCATTACAACGACTCCAAAGATTACAAGAAGAAAATTCTCATTATGAAACCGATATTCAAAATATTACAGATTTAAAAGCATTGCAAGAGAAATCTTTGGATAATTCTAAAGTTATCCGACTGAAGCAACAGTTAGAACTCCAACGACAAATTCAATACATACAACAACTAAAAACGCGTTTGTTACGGGCAGTGAATGCAAGAAGATATGCTCTGGAACATCCAAAAACTGCAGTTGATCAAGCTACATATCATGAATATCAGCGGCAATCAGAGGAGGCATTGCGATTAATTAAAACAGAGATTTATGAATGCAAGCATCTTCTGTATCAAGAAGGAGTACGGTTGCGCACTTTATTTTTTGAGGAAGAAAGTTATTTAAAGCAGGAAGTTTCTCGTATTAACATTTCCATTGAAATTCTTCAACAAAGGGACTTATTTGATCAAATTATCTCACGTTATAAGACTGATATTATGACACTCATGGCGGAATTAGAAAAATGCCGCTTAGTTGAGGCAGAAAAAGATGAGACTGGGATCGAAACAGTTGATGATTTGGGGGAAAGATATTTACCAACACGTCAATGGCAAACTGCGGCAGTGATAAAAGTGCAAAGAGCTATCGAATTAGCGATGGCGAAGATCAAAACTACTGAATCGTACGGCAGATCAGCTGGTCGCAGTCAAAAGTTTCTAATTAATGTGTTATCGTCACAGTATGGTGAATATTATTTTACTTTAAAGGATTCTTGGACAGAATTGTCTGATTTCGATCGAGCTCAACGTGCTTTACAAGATACTGTGCAATATTTAAATGTTGTTAGAAAACAAGTCCAAGAGCAAGTTTTAGAGCAAACACGACCGTACCAAGAACTTTCATTACAATACCAATTAGTGGAAGCGAAGACGCAAGATTGTTTATTTTTACATGAACAAGAAACTAAAGGAGTTAAAAATAGCGCACTAATTATGCTTGACGCAATAAGAAAATATCTTGCAGAATATCGTGCAAAAGCGGAGGATAGAATTAATCATTTAGAAACTTCAATCGTGCAACTATCGCGCGAATGTCAAAAGATCCGCGAAGAATTATTATCACAACAAATGGTGTATGATGAAAAAATGAAAGTTTTATGGGCGTTTATTCATACATTACAAACTGCTTTACAACAAATGTCAGCAAGAATGGAAATTGTATTAGAAGAACGGGAAAAGGTCGTTATTGAATCAAGATTAATGGCTGATAACACTCGGCATCAATTAAGACAAGAGCGACGTCACTGTTCACATTTACTATTCATTATTCATTCGCAACGTGGTTTTATTTACTATTTGAAACAAGTGATACAAAAGCAGCAGTTAGAATCTCAAAAACAAGCGAGAATTCAAACGATGCAGCGAACTGAATTAAAACGAGATGTTTGGGAAACTGTATTTACATTTACTCGTTTATGTACTGATGTTGATTTGTTATTTGAGTTCTTTGCAACTCGCTTGGCTAATTTATCAGGTGCACGTGATCACTTAAATGATGCTTTAGCACGTAATAATGCTGCAATGGTCCTTGCGGCAATGTGTAGGAATCCGCGTCCTGTTATTCGCCGTAATGCTGCAAGAGCTTTGGGGAATATGGGCTGGAATGGTTTTGTTGAAACTCGCATTCTGCTCTGGGATTGTATTATGTATTGGAAAACATTAAAGAAAAAGATTTTGTCCAAAGAAAATATTGAGTTTGAGAAAACCTTACAAAAATTTACTGAAACGAATAAATATGATGCAATTTTGGTGACAACTAATAATGAAATGGAAGAATTTGTACCGTCCGGTAATCTTTCGCTAAGATCTATTATTAAACAACGTCGCCAATGGGCGTTGCGCGCTGCAAGGCGAGTTGAAGGCCCAAATATTGCAAATCAGAAGTTATTAAATATTAAAGATGGGGTACTCATCTCTTTATTAGAGTTATGTGTTAACGATGGTGGTGTTGATTGGGAAATTAGTCGAAATGCTGCACTTGCGATCTCGATCGCCTCTTACGAGAAATCAAACCATGCTGATATGGTCAATAACCAACTTTGTATTCATATGATTTTACAAATGTGTCAAGCGAACGATGTTGAAGTTCAAACTCATGCTGCTATTACTATAGCAAACCTGTGCTACAAAGATGAACCAGCTCAGATTATCTTTGGTAAAAGTGGAATTATCCCAGTCTTAATTGATATGTTATCTTCTTCTGTTGCTGATGTATTAGAAGCGTCCACTGCCGCCTTAGCGAATCTTACCTGTTATTGCGACGCAAATTGTTATCAAGTAATTCAGCTAAATGGTATACATCATTTAATTAATGTAATTATTCATTCGTATTCAGAGAATTTATTAGATTTAGATCAAAATGATGAAGTTCATGCAAATGCTGCAGAGACCTTAGCGAATATTTCTCGATTTAATACGAAGGATTCGATTCAATACTTTTTGGCGAATACAGCAAGAGCGAATAATGGAGTTCGTACTGCAATTCCTACTGCCAATCCATCTTTACCTGGTGCTATTGGCGCAAGTGAAAGTGTAATTGATGCTTTAGTAATTATGTGTGCATCGACCAATAAACAATTAAAACGTCATGTTGCTTTAGTTATTGGCAATATTGCGCAACATGAGAAAATACGAGAAGAAATTGGTAGTAAAGGAGGTATTGAAGCCTTATTTTTGACTTTAGAGGATAATGATATTATTGTCCAATCAAATGCCTTATGGGGATTAGCTAATCTGATGTGGTATCCTCCAAATCAAGAGCGAGCTGGTCGATTTATGAAGGAAATAGTTCAATTTACTTATTTTGATTATAATCGAGCACCATCCTCTAGAAATCCTTCTGTTCATGGCTCTTTACTCAATGCCACTGATCTATTAGAGGGAGGCGAAAATGAAATAGGTGTAAATAATGTTTTAATGATCGAGGAAAGTCAAAGTTTAATCGAGAATCAGAGTCAACTCACCGGGCCATCGAATATGTCTGGTACAGAGAATAATAAAATTGCTGTTTCTCGACGAAAGAGTCAAGATGAAAGCACTCGCACAAGCAATGCGTCTAACTTACCTCCTGTGCCACGTCGACATCGAAACGCTTCAGTTAAATCTGGACCGATTAAACTTCTTCCTCCCTCTGATTTAGACAATGGAATTGATTTAAGCACTGCCGAGGGAAGGGAACAACGGCTGCTCCAGTTATTGAAGAAATATCATCATCCAGAACAAGTAGTCATCAATGCAACGATGTTATTAGGGAATGTATTATATTACAATACTAATAATCGTATTCGCTTTCTTGAGATTCCTAATGCTTTAGAAATCCTGTTTTATTATATCCAACACCGTGATAATATTCATGTGAAGATTATTGAATCATGTTTAAGATCACTGCTTTCGTTATCGTATTTAGATTCCATTGCGCTTTATTTTGGTACGGAAGATCTTACAGATATTGATAAGAAAGAAACAATTATTGATCATCATCTCAATGATGTGAATAATAATGAAAAGAAGAGAAAGATTTTTATTCCTTTATTAATTTCTTACCTAATTAAACCATATTACTCACGTGATTCTATGAGATATTCTCTAGAAATTCTTTGTAATTTATGTTTACATCATTTAAATCGTCAAATTATGTTCGATTATGGTGGAATTGATGCGATTGTTTCCTTACACACTGACGAAGACTCTTATATTCGAGAATTATCCATGAAAATTATTGATTATCTTGAAGATATTACTCCAAAGGAGATTATCGCTCGCCAGAAAGCATTGATTGGATTAGAAAAGATGGTTACAATGGTAACAAATCCAGATCCATTAGTTCGAACGATTGCAGCAGAGGCGATTGGTGAAGAGATTTGGAATGCGTCACAAAATAATCACCTTTCCCTACAAGATACCTCAGATCCTTTCTATAATGTGCAGAAAAAGCCGACAATGACAGTTGTCGAGAAACAGAAAATTGCTCATGAAATTGGAGCTATTGATTCTTTATTAGCCGTCGCTCAGTTGTGTAATCAACATTTCCATCGCTTCGTCAATCCATATCCAGGTGAAGAGAAAGAGGGAGAAAATGGAGGAGCTATTACGCAAGAGACAATTCAACAGGACATTCAATCGCTTCTCCCAACGCTTTGGTCATTAAGAAATGCCATTCATCAATATTATCCAGGACAGACACAATTCTACTTTTGTAATGGTGTGACAATCCTTTGTCAATTAATTCGAAATATTAATACTGGATTCTACTTAAAGGATACAGAGAAGCTGTTAGAAGCTGCGGTCTCTTGCTTGATCTCTGCCGTGAGTAATAATCATGAGAAGAACTCAAGAAAGTTAGTTATGACAGGTTTAGATGCTATCTTAGACTTAACAAAGGAATCAACTATTCTGAAACAATATCATCGAAATCAATCAACGATGACTTCATCGAATGCGATTGCAGTATCATCGTCTGTAGCTTTAGGAGTGAATCAGATGTTACAACATGTGGTTGAAGCGATTGGATCAGAGTCATTACAAGCACTAGTAAAGAGTTTACTATTAGCTCTCGGTCCCTATAACTATGTCATCTGTAAGAATTGTCAGAGGAAACAAGATCTTCACGGAACTAGTTGTTATTACTGCGGCCATCGTCTCTTAGTGGACGTGCAGGAGGTTCCTCCCTTGCTATCTACGGTTTACTCAGAAAAGCAGTTGGTAAAGCTATCTCAAATGGGGATGAAAGAAGCACCAACATGGCGACCTGCAGGGAAGGCGCTTCAAGTCTCCAGCTCGACACCTATCTTGCCTATGACCGCTCCTCATTCTACGGGCGCAGTGAACAATCCTAATACTTTATTGACAAGTACGGATCACCCTCCACTTCAAAGCTTGGGGAATGTAAAAGGTGGCAAGTCTTACTTCAGTCGCACGTTGCCAGGAAAGGTCGACTCATCAAGTCTTGGATCGCCTATCGCTCCGAATGCTCAACCAGACGTCAAACAACGCCCGAAGACTTGATATTTGTTATTATGTGCTGTATAATGTTGTTTTCAGAGCTGTTAGTTTATCTTAACATAACGTTGTATGTAAATTGTAAGTATAAGAGAAGTTTATCGACTGTCAAAGATTTTGTGCACATTGAAATTACCTTTCTAAAATCTTCTTTTAAAGCGTAAAGGATGCAGATAAAATGATTCATTGGTGGTATGATCACAATCTGTTAAAAATCCACGAAATTTGGTTCGAAGTTTAGATAAGAATAAGAATAAAACACAAAAAATATTTGAAAATGGTTTGATTAACTTATTTAAGAGGTTCTTTCACAATGTATGTATGTATCATTTTCATCACTTTTACGAACAAGTAGAAGTAAATTGAACTTAGAAGGGTTGCATTTTATCTGACTCTCTCTTTCTCTTTCGATTAGATGACGATGAACTCTTAGCTTCCTCGGACTTGACGATCACTTCATCTTTCTCAGGATTTTCTTTTTGATTTTCTTTCGTATCTCCTCCCCCCACTGATAGATTGTATTTTGGCAAATTTCTTCAATAGAAAGGTTTTTAAGTTCTCCGATCTTGCCCTTTAGTATTTGTTGATATTGTCGTTCCGTGATTATATTCATCCTTTTCATATATCTACGAGCAGTTGTATCTGACATGGATTTCTCTTGTTCCTTATTTTCACGGACATGCTTCAAAACAATCTGTTTGAATTTTGGAACTTCCATAACACTGAACTTCATTGCAGCAATCTCCATATTGATAGCAGCATGGATCAGCTTGAACTTCCGTTCTTCCATATCTGTCATATGAATGTTTTATTGATTGTTAGTTGTATTACAGTCTATTAGTAGTATAGTAGTATAGTAGTAGATTATTAGCTTATGATTGATCGGAGGGAGTAAGTGAAATTCTCCTAACATTCCTGTAGTAATCTATACTATATCCTATATCAGTATCAAACAAACTGAAAGACTTGATTCTCCTTATATTTTGTGAAGTATATATAATGTCATGTTTTTAGAGCTGTTAGCATACCTGAACATAACGTTTGTCATCTCTCACTCTCAGAGACTTTTGCGATTTTTCTTTTGATTTGTGTCTGACGTTATAATTACTTTTCTTGACCCTTCTTTCAAAGAGGAAATGGCGACAAGGACTGACAGATAAAATGGTTTCGTGAGTTATATGATCACCGATCGTCGTTACAGAGTCTGATTTATGTGCAAGCTAAGAATAAAAGCATTAAACTAAAGGCGACGTTGAAAATGTTTTAAAATTATTTAAGCTATCTTTGGACCATGTGACACTTTTCTTCACAAACGATTTCGTTTATGCAAGAGTAAATTGAATTTAGATTTCCTCTGAATCTCTCTTTCTCTTTCGCTTTGATGACGATGGACTCTTTCCTTCATCTGAATTTACGATCAATTCATCCTTATTCTCGAGATTTTCACTTTTATGGTCTTTTAGATCTCCTTCCTCCACTGATAGATTGTATTTTTGACAAATTTCGTCAACAGAAAGGTTCGCAAGCTCAGTGATCTTATCTCTTATTATTCGCTTGTATTGTCGCTCCGTGAAGATGTTTTGCTCTTTCATATATTTGCGGGCTGTTTTATCTGAAATGTTTGTCTCCTTTTGACCAGAATCTTCACGGAGATGCTTCAAAACAATCTTGAATTCTGGAACTTCCATCACCAGAATCTTTCTTGCAGTAATCTCCCTGTTGAGAGCAGCATGGACCAGATTCAACTTCTGTTCTTCCATACCTATTAGTTCCATCGTGCTATTTGATTGATGGTTTTAATGATCGAGGTTATGATTGATC
>VKHI01000769.1:0-13679 GCA_015145745.1 Poterioochromonas sp. DS
AAACAAGATTCGATGGAAGCGTTTCGAGGAATGTGTGATAATTATGCTAAACACTTCATTCGTGAGGACTTTATTGAGGAGTATGATCCTTGTGGAATTGCTTCAAGGACGAGGTTTATCCAATTCAATCCCTCACTTTACTCGAAGGCATCCCTTTTCCTTATGATACTTGAATTTCTCCCCAAATATAAATACGTTTGGACTTTAGACAGCGATATTGACCTGCGTAGCTTAGAGATGAAGAAATTCTTCCATATCTTGCAATGTTCTTTCAAACATACTCCAATCATCAGCCAGCCACTCATCCTTGAAAACACTCAAGTCTACCAATATCTCCATAAAGATTACTGGAGAAATGTTACCGCTTTTGCATCAGCAATAGAGTTTATTGAGATACAAGCTCCGATCTTCGAAGCTTCCTTTCTCGAATATTTTATCATGGCTTTCATTTTACCCTTCTTACCCGCTATGGTCGTGTTAGGAGGAGACTGGGGTATCGATGAGATGTTTTGTGCAGCTGGAAAAGAGTTCATGCGACATGAGAAGAAAGGCCTTCATGAACATCCTGTCTGCGCAGTAGTCTTAGCTAACATGTCAGTAAACCACCGGAATCGAGGAGAAATCGGGAACACCATTGGCTGGGACATTAAAATGAATCTAAACTTTGGCTTAATGAAGATAGTGCGAGATAATTTGGGCCAGTTCTGTCAGAGTGGGTTGATTTATAATGATCCGTTCAATGTTGCAACTCATTATAAGAAGGTTCATAAACTCCGCAGCTCTTGTGTTGAATAAATCTTCTTTGCTTCCAATTATTACAGCCTTTCATTCCTCTATCGAAAAGGGTTTAGATAATCAGTTATTATTTCGCGCTCCTTCTTTCCTTTCCAATAATATCACTATCTCTCGTACTCTTTTCTCATTACTTTCATTATTCAACATATCAATGAATCAAACCAAACAGATTAAATCAAGGTTGAGGCGAAAGAAAATTTACAAAAATAAGAATAATAATAATAATAATAAGAAGAAGAAGAAGAAGAAGAAGAAGAGAATGCAATTACGATAACTATACATCAAATAATTTTTCTGATGTTGCTACTTCATGACTTTTACTTATAAAATTATTCTTTCTAAACGCAAATAATTATCGAGTTGCCACCTGGAATTTATTCTAATGTTGCGTCAGCTATCACAGTCAATTGCAGATTTTTTTAGCTGATGCAGGTGGCAGGCTTTAGGGGGTTACTTTCAACTCCCTAATTTTAATTTCTTTTTATTATTTGCTTTAATTAATGTGCTGAGAGAATCTCTGAAGTTTGATGAATTTTAGGGGTACAGCCTTTCTTTTCTCGGTTTTGCTTTTCGTTGAGTTTCATTGGTTTTATGTGATAACTTGTTATCTTTCGTGTGTTTAACGATAGCGTATTCTACTGTTTTCTTTTCCTCTTTGTACAATTGCCGTATATGTGCAGTTTTTTCACCAAGCTAATGCTGTCTAAGAGAATATGAAGCATCAAAGAATATTCAAGAGAAACTACTCTTCCATTTTATTATCATCGGAAGAAGAACTGGAACCATTTCCAGGAGGAGGAACTGCAGGTGTTTGATAGTTCTTATTGTTCAAGAAGTTCAATGTCCAATGCCCAATCATCTTTTGGAGGCAAGAAAACTTCATCAATTTTGATGAATTTCTATCTTTGAATAAGAAAACAAAGAAAAGCGAATCTTTTTAGCAAAAGAAAAAAAAAAGAAAAGAAAAGAGAAGATCTACTATTGTGATATATTCGTATCTTTACGAATGGAAGACAAACTGTCTCCTAATCTAACACTCCATCTATCTCAAAGGATCTCTTTTCTACAATACATGTTATCATCATTACTATTATTAATGATATTTCCGAATGAAAGTAATAAGAATTGATCGATCAATTCTTTGATTATTCTTTGCCCATGGATCAGTCTCATAAAAAGGTGGATTCTTTTCATCTTCTCCTGATAGAGAATAATCTGATTGCTTTGACAACCAATCAATGAATGCTTCCTTTTCATTGAGTTTCCAGACTTTAAGAGGTTCAATTGGGCATCCATCCCATACTTTTGCAATAGTAACTTGATTTTTCTCACTTGCAAATCCTAATCCACAATAATCACGATGTTCTTGATGAATAATATTCACTTTCCTATCAAATAATAAATCTGCAATCGGTTGAGCAATTTCCTTCCCATAGAAATCAGAGTTTTGTCTAGAGTAATATCGTATTAATTGTAAATCTCCCTTATTTCTCTTACTAATCACTGATAAGAATCTTCTAGTAACAGATAACATCTCTTTACATGAAATTGTTGCTTGTGCACTTCTCAAGGATTTCTGGGTATCATAAAAAGAAAACCTAAAAAGTCATACATCGTTTTCTTTTTTGATCTTAAAAAACGATCACCGAACTTTAGAGTTTTCCTGAAACCTATGTGAGACTTTTCTGAAACAATTGTTACATGAAATAATAGTTGATTGATGATTGTCTTATTTCTTATTTTATTTCTTTTTAGAAAATGGATAAAATGGTAACTGGATAAAAATTGAAATTTCTCTATTATTGTATATGAAAATGGATTGTATATGTATATAGTTAAAAATGAAATGTCTTTGTAAAGACAATGATGGATTTATTTCATGTAATTATTGTTCATCAAATCAGGATAGAGAGTTAAGCTGGCAGGTGTGGATGGCATGATTGAAGCAGTAGAGATACTTCGTGGTCGAAGATCAAACCAAGAACCTCTTCTTACACTCCTCTTTCCTACAATAATCCTGTCTCTAACACCAAGTGATGGTGGTAGTCTCACTGTAGGTTCTTCACGAGGTGGTGCATATCGTCGTCGAAGGGCACCTGGAGCAGAGCGAGTTCTTACTAATTCAATCTCCTTTTGTTCCTTTTCCTGTTCTTCTTGCACCGGTGGAACTTCAACTTCCTCGCCAAAGTCAGCTTTATGCTCGAGAGAACCCTTTGGTCCACCAGCTATAACCACTTCCTCTTTTAACGGTTCTGCTTTTTGAGCTTCCACGATCCAACGATTTAATGCCTGTAATTGAGATGATGTCTTTCTAACTAAAATTAATTTATCCTCTTCTCTTGCTATTTCAGGTGTTTCAATCATCTCTAACGTTTTTCTACGACTTCTACCTTTCTCAAGATCTTCTTCCTCTTCTTCTCTATACTTTTCTTCCTCCTTTACTACGACTCGTTTCTCTTCTTCCTCTTTTTCATGTTCTTCTTCCTCTTCAACACTAGTAAATTCAAGAACTTGAAAAGGTTTCCCTAAACTTCGAAGTAATCCAAATTTCACTATATCAACAATAATCAGACAAATGATTGAATAAAACCAAATAATCAGAATATCAGTCGCAGGAAGACTTCCAAGAGAACTAATGCGTGCCGCAAAGATTGATAAAACAATACATCCTAACAACACCGAAGTTAATAAAGTTAGAGAAGGACGATAAGAATTCCATATTAAATATGGTGCTCTCGTTGAGAAGATTAATAATTCTGTGGAAACAGATAATTCAATCCACACAGCCGATTGTGTTTGTAAATTACAGTTAAAGATGTCAAGATTCGATTGGAAAAATCCTGTACGATATGATACAAATGACCAAAGCATTGTAAAGATTGTTTGAATCATTCCTAAAACAAAGGAAAGATATAATATTTCCATAACACTAGGTACATCAGGTGCAGCACTTGGCTTTTGATGATCGTAAGCGATAGGAATTAAAGTAATATCATTAAACATTGCTAATAAAACAATCATTAATGGCTTAATTTCACAATCAGCAATATAAATTAATAAACTTAATGATACAACAATTTGAATGGTTGCTGCAATACGATAAACAACGTATGCTCGAAGCTTTCGAAAGATTCGACGACTTTCAACTATTGCACTAAACAAAATATTCATGAGAGAAGGAAGAAATAGTATTAGATTCTATTTCTTACCTGTAAATCGCTGATAAACCAGGACTTGTGAGAATAATTGCTGCGGCATTCTTCGCAGCGTCGGTAGCACCATGCACGGCAACGCCACATTGAGCAGCTGAGAGAGCAGAGACATCGTTCACTCCATCTCCTGTCATTCCCACAACTGAATGATAACGATCTTGAAGCACCTTGACTATTAATCGTTTATCTTTGGGCAAAACCTGCGAAAACCCATCAGCATCACAGATTATGTCATCTCTCTGATTCGCTGGCAGTGTGTCGAACTCTCTTGTTGTATGGAAATTTGTCCCAAGTCCCACTAATCTTGCTGTTTCAATCGCGATATTTGAGTGATCCCCTGTCACCATCTTAACTCTAACTCCAGCTTGAAGCAAACGTCGGATTGTTCGAGCAGAATCATGTCTTGGAGGATCTATCATTGGGAGAATCGCGACTAATTTGAAATTACTGTTATTTCCAACCTTAACAGCAACAGCAATCGTTTTATAGCCTTGTTTGCTAAAGTTATTGGTGATCTCATTCGTATGTTGTAACAGATCTTGTGAATTTTCAACCTTCCATTGATCCTCTGCATCATCTTCACCTCCATCAGCCGTATCAATAATCTTATTCGGTAATCCTTTCGCTACTGTTACTTCCCCGAGGCTTGGATGGTTATAGATCCATAATACGCGCTTATAGATCGGATTAAATCCAACCCCTCGTACTAATCGGTATTGCTCAATGACTTTTCCCATTTGATCGGGAGAATTTCGGCGATAATATTCCATACAAGATCGATCAATAGGATCATCCTCTTTATCTGGATTTGATGATAATCGTGTATAAAGAACAACATCATTGACAGTAAACCCTTCGTTAATCCAGATCGAATCAGAATAGATCGACATTCTAGCAGTTGTAATCGTCCCAGTCTTATCACTGCATAAAATTGTCATACTGCTAATATCTTGCAATGCACGTAAAGCAGTGACAACAGAATCATATTTCCTCGCCATTACACTTGCACCTAGTGCCATTGTCACCTGCAATACAAGAGGAAGAGCAACTGGGACAGATGCGACGAGAATTGATAAGATTGTCTGAATTAAAGTCCTTGCTTGACCTTTTCTAAACTGTTCTCGACCAGGAGCAAAGCCTTGAACGAATAAGATGACGATAACATCAACGACCGCACAAGCAATGGTAATTTTTACAACATTTAGAATTCTTTCTTCGAAGACCGATCGATTGACTTTCACTTTATCTTTCATTACAGCTTCCTGAGAACTTCCAATCTCAGTGTTGGAACCTGTTTTGCGAACAATACAATAGCCTTCTCCAGATAAAACAGTGGTGCCTCCAAGAATTCGTTTCCCGTATTGCTCACTGGGATAGTTTCTCGGGAGCGATTCACCTGTCATGGCAGAGGTGTCGATACCAAGAACATCACCTTCCAACCAATCCACATCAGCGGGAACTGCTGTTCCTCCAACCAACAAAATCACATCACCAGGGACAAGCAATCTCGTCAGTAGTTGTTGAGCTTTTCCATCTCGCACAACAGCAATTTTCCGCTCCATTTTATCCGTCAGCTCGTCCTAAGATAATGATAAACTTCGAGATCGACTATTCATGGGGTAACCTACCAGTGCTTCTTTTGCTTTAATCTGTTCAGTGTAACCTAAAATGCTATTTACAAGTAAAATGATAAATATAATTGCAAAGTCAACCCAATCCTCAGTGGCCAACGCAAGAATGCAACAGAGTTCTAAAATGTAAGGCATTAGACCATTAAACTGCATGAAAAATAAACGAATAGGGCTAATTTCAACATGTTCTAATTCATTATATCCAACTTCTTGATATAATCGGTCTGCTTCTTCGTTTGATAAACCTCTTCTTCCGTGATCTCCAACCGAAGTCACTTGCTTATCTTCATCCCCAAACTTCGATGCTTCCGCACTCATCTTTGTTGTTTGTTCTTTTATCGAATGATTTTAATACTAATAGTAAGTATCCATCTAATCCATTCACTTGTAACTTGTAATTGAAATGAAGTAATGGCGTAACGAGGGAGTATTATGGCGAGAATACGCGGCGTGGATAAAAGTGAGCAGCAGCGCAATATCGCCAGGATAAGAGAGAGTTTTGCGCCATTATTAATCCCTCGCACTTGAATGAAATAAAACACTAAACAATATTAGTGTAGGTGGTAGTAGTAAATAAACAATAAAATAGATCCCATCAAAGTTCAATCGCAAGAGAAATATGAAATTCATAATTTCACAAGTGTTTGCAATAATTTTATGGTTCGGTATCTGTGTTGGTGATGTTCAAATCGACCAAAATCCGTTAAATATTTCTGTTTCAGATCTTATGGTCATTGCGGAATCACATATTGTAAAAGCTGATTACGCAAGCCGAGCAAGAAAACTTGTCTCCGCAATGAAGCATACATCCCTGGTGGACGTTAAGAAACGCAACGGATTCTTATGCTCGACTTTCATCAAATGGGATGTGCCAACACAGGAATTACTTGTCCACAATATGAATCATTCTGCTGCAGTGTGTGACTGGCTAATAGTCGTTTACGACTCCCAAGATCACACAAACTTTGAAATGGAACTTCATCTTCGAAATCAGTTACAAGCCGCAGGAGTTCAAGCTATACATAGACAAGGATTCTTTACCATTGTCACAGCTCCCCACAAACAGGATTCGATGGAGGCGTTTCGAGTAATGTGCGAGAATTATGCTATCAAACATATTCATGAGGACTTTATTCAGGAGAGTGATCCTTGTGGCATTGTTTCAAGCACTGAGTTCCAACACTTCAATCCCTCACTTTACTCGAAGGCTTCATTGTTCCTTATGACGCTAGAATATCTCCCCAAATATAAATACGTTTGGACTTTAGACAGCGATATTGACCTTCGTAGCTTAGATCTGATGAAATTCTTCCATATCTTGCAATGTTCTTTCAAACATACTCCAATCATCAGCCAGCCACTCATCCATGAAAACACTCAATTTTATCGATATCTACACAAGGATTCCTGGAAAAATGTGAAGGCGTTAGCATCAGGAGTAGGATTTATTGAAATTCAAGCTCCGATCTTCGAAGCTTCCTTTCTCGAATATTTTATCATGGCTTTCATTTTACCCATTTTACCCGCTATGGTCGTGTTAGGAGGAGATTGGGGTATCGATGAGATGTTTTGTGCGGCTGGAAAAGAGTTCATGCGACATGAGAAGAAAGGTCTTCACGAACATCCAATCTGTGCAGTGGTCCTCGACAACATGTCAGTAAACCATCGTAATCGAGGAGAAATTGCTAACACTGTTGGTTTAGAGATCAAAAGACATCTTAATTTCGGCTTAATGAAAATAGTACACGAAAATTTGGGTCAGTTCTGTCAGAATGGCTTGCTCTACTTTAATGATCCTTTCAATGTTGGAACTCATTATAAGAAGGTTTATAAACTCCGCAGCTCTTGTGATGCGTAAGCTCATCGATTAGAGTAGTAAGCCCTCTATTCCATGTTCTATAAAGCCTTTCTTCAATGTACTCCCTGTACGTTCATTCACACAGTCACTCGTGATCCATTTATTTCACCCTTCCCTTTCCAATAATATCTGCTGTTTAATCATTAATTCAATCATTCAATAAGGAAGATATCAACTAATCAAAGCAAATATATAAAATCAAGGGAGAGGCAAGAGAAAATGAACAAATAAGACCAAGAAACTAAAATACGATAACTCAAACATAAATCAGGTATTTATTGCTTTCCTTCACTAAACTTGGAGATGTTTGAAGTTTGAAAGAACTTTTCCCAGTTTTGGCCATCAAATTGTTTTATTTCATATGAAATTAGCTAAACACCATAGTTAGATATAGTCAATCGAATTTTGAATGCGTCGTACCTGTTTTGGATCAATACAAGCTAACGTGACTGCTATTCCATCAGGATTTGATCTTGGGACATAATAAGCTTGAACTCCACAATGTTTACAGAACATATGCTTCGCTTTCTTTGTATTGAAGCGATACTCGGTCAAGGCATCTTCCCCTTCAATTTGAAGAAAGGAGCTCTGAGGAACCACGAAATGCCAGTTCTTCTTCATATAACATATGGAGCAATTGCAATCCCAAACAACGAGATGCTTTGGAGCCTTAACCTTGAATTTAACAGCTTTACAATGACAAGATCCATCATATTCGACTTCTTCCTCAGAAAGACGTTCAACTTCCTTCTTTCTAATCAACAAATACGTTCCTATCGTAAGAGCCGTAAAGAAGGCATACCCTAACGGATTCTCTGAGATCATATTCTTCTAAATACCTCAACTAAAGATCAATAATCTCACAAGATTTGATGGTTTGGCTATCTCTCGATAGCAGAGAAATCTCTGGTGTAATGAGAGTGTGCAACGAATTGATCCTCATTACATTGACTGAAGCAATTGATATTAATTAAAGTCTATTCGTTAATATTCAGACGAAAAATATCTGAATTGAAGCATTTATTGGAAGAAATCACTATGGCAGAGGTATAAAAAAATTGAAGGAAAAAAAAGGGGTCATTGTATTCATAGTTTTTTCTTCTTCTTTTGATTTGTTGTCATAATAATTTATCTTATCCTTGATATCTTTAATTTTTTATTCGTTGTTTTTCACGTACATTCTCAATTCTCTTTTTTGCAATATCTTATTGCACATTCTTTTCATTCCCTCATTTTTTTTCGATTATCTATTTTATTGAATATAACATAACATGTTTTTAAGTGACATCTCATACCTACAACGACTAAACTCAACAAAACCATTGAGTGTATTAGAATCGACCAAGGGCAATAGTACCACCGATCAATATGAATTAGAACTCGAAAGATTGTTTAATTCATCTCCAATCATTACAGAATGGACATCAACTTACTCTCTCAGTGAGATGTATAAGGCTGAGTCTGAGGTAAGTCATCCTCTTATCATCTCTTTTTTCCCTCATAAAGTTTCTTGTCTTCATTTAGGATGGATTTAAAAGGCCTTTAGATAATGGAAAGAACCTTACTCCGATTAGTTTCTCGAAGAATGGCGGGAATGAGCCTCTCAGGTTTAGGTAAGCCCATCGACCTCTACCTCTCTGAAACAAGTTCTGAATAACTTTCTTTCCTCAGTCCAATTGAAGTAAAACCAGTACCAAAAGAAACAAATGAAGCTCCGATTTCCTTTCAACCTTCAGGATTGACCAAATTAATACAATTAAATGAAAAATCCTTTCAATCAGCGAATAATAAAGGAAAGATGCGATTAACAATTTATTTACCAGATTTTAGTGATATGCTGGTCTATGCTGCGATGGATTGTACTGTGAACGAATTAATTCGAATTATTTTAAAACAACATGAACAAGAAGACCTCGACCCGCCTCTTGACTATCGCAATCCTAGTATCTTTGAACTACGCATGCATGAAGGTGACATTCTTTCCTCTTTCCTTGATCTACTTGTCATAATTGTTGTTTTTATTGCTTCATTAGGCGATGGAGAACCTGATCGTGACTTCCCTGCATACAATGGGGAACAGAGGCTAAGAGACATCCAGTCAGATGAATTCTGTCTCTGTGAGCTGGAAGATCGTCAACCCATTCGAACCTATTCCTATAATGATAGTCTTTTCTCGCCACCTCCATTGGTCAATTCTCACAGTGATAAAAGCACTGTGAGTGCTTCATCCTCATATAAGATCCGTGATCCATTCGCAGGCTCTCCTTTCAGTGATGATGTTGACTCGCCTCCTCGCATCACCCCTCAACTAGAGAATTCTGTGACCATCCGCTTCCCTGATGGTAAAGCAATGACAGTAGAGCATGGCGAAGAAGCAACTCTCAGAGATCTCCTACCATCCATCGCGAAACAACATCGGATAAGGATATACACCGATGAATATGAGTTCCTGATCTCCACACAAGATCAAAAAATGCTCTCGGTAAGAGATATCTTTTCACTTAATTTGAGTTCTTCTTAGACGATTCTCCAAACAGTTAACTTCTCCAATCGTTGATATTGATGCAAAGATCTATTCTATTGGTACAAGAATCTTTGAAATTCAAAAGAAGTAAGTCAACTTTCTAGCATCTCTTCTCTCCCTCTAAATTTTGTATCATTTATCTCTAAATATCAGAATCTATGCTGATACACCTAGAATTCTTCGTGGAAATATACAAAATCGTTCAAGTCGACGTAATAATGAACAATATCCCCAAGGAAATAATACAACATCATTACATAATAATTATCCTAATTTCTCATCTGTCTATGATGAAAGTAATATTACCTTTACTGAAGCAACTGCTAATGCCTATCAACAATGGAATGTTGTGAAAAAGAATAAATTTGGTATTCGACAAGAACGTATCTTTGGTGTTGATGGTAAGAAAGTATATAATGCTAAAAGAGGACAATTACGTGGTGGTAATTCTGGTGTACAACGTGCTGAACGTGATATTACATCCATTGTGAAGATAGAGAAATTACAAGATAATAAAACCTTTCGTATTACCTGGATGGATAATGGTGATATTTATTATATTGAATATACATGTGAAACGGTTAGAGAATGTTCGGAGATTGTTGCTAAGATACGATATCTATTGAATCGTCGTAGATAATAGATATAAAAATAGATAACAATATATAATATGTATATCAAGATGAGATGAGATGAGATAAGATCATTCTATTATTTTTATGAGAAGGTTTTGTCAATAGTAGAGATCATAAGAGAATAATAATATATGGAGAATCATAATAACAATTATAATAATATAAGATGTACTTTGTTTGTTTGTTTGATTTTTAATTTAAATTATAATAATAATAATTAAATGATGGATCTATCCTATGAGATAATAATAATAGTAATATAGTAATAGGAGAAGTTAAAGGTGTATTATTATTATTTATATGATAGTTGTGTTCATGTATGTAATCATAAGAAAGTAATAAATAAACTCCAAAGAGGTTCATCTAGTATAGTAGTAGCTTCGATTTATTTACATGGAATGATGAAAGTATAACTATATATATGAATAACTTTTCTTTCATTTCTCCAATAAATCTTCTTTTTATGCCTACATATTATTGTCAAGGCTTCTTTTCGAACTATCAACAGGCTATAAACATCTATCATAACATCATTCCACCTTTTCTGAGAAGAATATTTACATGAAAACTAAGCTAATGGTTCATTTCAGCGCTAATCGCTTCATCTTCCTTCTTTGCTCTCATTCTCAGCATCAGGAAAGTAGAATGACAAGTTATCGTCACGACTTTGCTCTGAATCTGCTAAATTCTCTGCAGCTGTTCGCTCTTGCCGAGACCGACGTAGTTGCTGCTCTCGCTCCATCTCAATCTGCATTTGAGTCACCGCTAATTCATCCATCAGACCTTCAAAGCCTATAAATCCTGATCAGGTCATAGCTCAACTATATGATGAAGTCATTACCTGAGAGAGTTTCTGCTGCTTGCTTGAATTCTTGTTCTGTCTGTTCTGACGTCGATAGGGTAAAGACCAACACCAGAAAGCAGATAAAAGAATAGAAAGCAAACTGAGCCAGTGAAATAACAGTTAATCCAACCATAAACGATAATCTAGGATAATGGAATAACCAATATCTATTATTAACAACAACATTCATAAGATTAATAGAGAATAAAAGAAAAGAGTGATCTACACTTACGTGATGAAATTAAGTTGTGGTAATATGATTAATTCCATATCTATGAGATCTAATTGAGCACTAGATAGCACTAACTCAACTATCTCCGCACCAGGGAATCCTAGATATGGTTCTTGATAATCCCTCATAATTGTAATAAACACTCGACTAGAATCTGTAGTTGTTGGTAAACCAAAGAATCTTGTGGGAAAGGTGAAGATTGTCTCAAGGAAGAGATATGTGTCAGTGTAGTAGGGGACAACGACAGGTCTGATTGACTTAGCAATCGCTTCAGCTGAATTATCAATAATAGATGTAGTTATTGCAATCTTGCCTAATTCAAGATTTCTTGGTGATTTGGCAACAGTGAGTAGAGCTTCTATGTCGTACATAGCACCACTCTTCAGTGCTCTAGCACCTGCTCCTACTAGCTGTTTAGCCTTAAGATTCGTCCATTGTCGATGAACAGCAGTCAAAGAAACGATAGCTTGAGGTTGTTCTCGTGTATAATCAAAATAGATTGACTGTTGAATGGCAGGAGTTGGTAATAATCGTGAATAGATGAAATAATAAATTAATAGAGAAAGACTATAAATAAAGAAGAAAAAGATTGTAACTTGTAACCAAGTAATAATAAAACGTTGAAATTTATTTTTAAAAGGATCTATTAGATATTCTTTTATCATTTTTTGGTTGAGATTAATTTTAATATGAAAAAGGGCGAGAGCTCGTTTATCATAAGAGGATGGAAGTTCAATCCAGTCGATCTCTCAAGTAAACTTATCAATACTACTGGATCAGGAGAACTGGGATAATGAGATAAATTTAATCTTCTAGTCCAGTTCACTTGTCTTCTTATCTTATGATGTATTGATGGAGAATCAATGAGAAAATGAAAAGCAGTGAAACCTGTCCTCTTCATAAGAATCGCTCGATATAACAGTCACTCTAGATTGAACCTCGACAGTGGACCACTATCAACACGCTTACTGACTAAACTTTTATTGTGAAAGTTAGCAAAAAATTGTAGCCATGTTCGTATCTAAGTAAGACTATTTTCGATTGACTACGCATCGAGTTGTGTAAAGATTTGAGAGAGCAAACATAAGCATCAAGCGTTTAGGATACTCACCTAAGGTTATGTTTTTCTTAATCTTCATTTCATATAAACGAAGAGGAGCAAAATAATCCCATTGCAATAACCGATGGGTCAATATTTATTTATTTACATCAAAAACTTTTATAATTCCCCACATTGTTCAATGGTTACAGGTAGTTTAGGCTTATCACTTGTCCCAACTGGAACATTTTCAATCTTTCTTACAACAAGCATAGAATCCTCATCTAACACTTTACCAAAAACAACATGTTTCCCATCTAACCAATCACATTTAGCACATGTAATAAAAAATTGACAACCATTAGTATTCACTCCACTATTTGCCATTGATAATAAACCTGGTCCAGTATGTTTTAATTGAAAGTTTTCATCTGCAAAGGAAGTACCATAGATGGATAATTTCCCTGTACCATCACCTCGTTCAAAATCACCACCTTGTATAACAAATCCTTTAATAATTCTATGAAATAAACATTTTTTATAACCAATTGGTAAACCATTTTTACGATATTCTCCTGTACAAAATTGTCGAAAATTTTCTGCAGTTCTTGGACAAATATCAGCAAATAATTCCATTCTTATTCGTCCTGCTGGTACACCTGCTATTGAGATATCAAAAAATACTACAGGATTTCCTTTACTTATTGCTTCTTCAAATGCTGTATCCATTGTTAATACCTTTGTTAAGTAACGAACAGTCAAAAGACTCAAAAAGAGAAAAAATGGTGTAATAGACGTCTATCGAGAGTAGTCTTTCATATCGAGAGATATTGTACAGGTTTTCACAGGCCGTTTGAGCCGTTGTCAACTTCTACCGAATAATTGTCAAATTACCGATGACACAAGTCA